>VMBQ01010596.1:0-23088 GCA_007657795.1 Dreissena rostriformis | reverse complement strand
AAAAAAAAAACATTATTTAAACAAGAAGAATAAATTATAATTAACATTGTAAATTGCTTAGTCCGAAAGCCTATCCGAAATACACAAGATATATTAACGTCAAATTAAACATTACTACTTCCGTTTCTAGATATAAGCCACGTGTTTTTCGTGTAAGAAAAGAGCGCATGTATATAAAAATGAGATGGTTCAGTGCTGATTTAATTTTCAGTCACTGTACACTTAAAACGTGGACTGCGTGTAACACGGGTGATGAATGCAGAAGTTGTCATGGGTGGCACGCGCGGTGTAAGCTATGACGTCAAACTGTTACAACTTACATTGTATGCGCTGAGCGTAAAGGCGTGTTGTTTGTCGCATTATGAGTGTGAATGAATCAGACACCGCGAAAATCCGGGTGAAACTGGATTTATTCATGAATGTGCATCGCGTAATCCGTTAAAACTACACAGCCATCAAATTTGAGCACGCCAATTCACAACGAATTATTAACCCCTTTTGTTTGACTGGATTGCGAGACAATCAACAAGATAATAGGACCCCCCATTAATCGATCGATTTTGACACGTAGCGTAATTGCCTAATCGGACAGGCATTGCTTTGGAGACGACGCAATATTAGTGGCAAGCACAGATTTGCATGCTAAGATAAGGAACATACAGGTTTTAATAAAATCCGGGACATTTGACAGATTTCCGGGACTGCGGGACAGGGTATGCATTGCCGGGACTGTCCCGGACGATCCGGGACGTATGGCATGTATGAATATGTCAACCAGAATTTTCAGATCTGAATTTCTTGTTATTTTAATTCTTTCCTCATAAAATTTACTTTGGTTATAAAAGTAGTTGTGTAAACCTGAAAATGTGTGATTATATATTTTCATAAACACAGTGTGTTTTTTTGTCAACACTGCTTCAACAAGCTATTCCGCAAGTGTTAGTATTCTGCAACGGTTGCAATTGTTTACCTACAAAAAGTATCTTAAACACTCCATTGTGCAGCCTTGCACTTACGCAGACTGTTCCCTTTGACGCGGTAAAGGATGACATTAAAATGCACTAACAGAGGTTGTTGTTATAAATTATACTTAAGAATAAGAGTTAAGTAATGTTTTAATNTCAATATATTAAAATTTAACACATATAAAAATCGTACAGTCTCCCTTTAAAAACAGGTTGTAGAAAGTCATATCTGCAAGATATTGCTGTACATGTTGATGATGTCTGTAGAGGTAATGGTATAAAATTGGCACCAAATTGGGTTCCACAAAAAAGCAACGATCAAGCCGATTTTTTGAGTAGGTCCACTGATAGTGTCGATTGGTCAATTGAAAATTATATTTTTGAAAGTTTAGAAATAACTTGGGGTCCACATACATGTGATCGTTTTGCATGAAATTACAATGCTAAAAGCACCAAATTCAATTCTAGATATTGGTGCCCTGGTACTTCCGCTGTAGACGCATTTAGAGTACAGTGGAAAGGCGAGAACAACTGCATTGTTCTCCCGCCTCGATTGGCATGTGATTGTATTCTTTAGATAAAACAGGAAAAGTGTAATGCAACGGTGTTGTTGCCTATTTGGAAGTCTGTTTGGCCGTTGTGTTTTCCTGGAGGGAATGATAAAGCATACTTTGTGCATGATTTCACTTTATTTGCAGCGGTTCATATTACCAAAAGAGGTAGAGGAAGGAACGGCATATTTGATGGGAGACCGTTAAATTTTGGATTTATTGCATTAGGATTTGTTGAGTGACATATCATTTATTTCTGCAGGTTTAAATCTCAAGCCGGCTATTGAGACGGAGATTCAGGACAGCGGGATTAGCGTGAGCGAGTTTGGAGATTTGGTGGGAAAGATATCGGGACAACTTGTGTATTCAAGAAGTGACAATACAAACATTAACTATTTCAGTTATTTCAATAAGTGGAAATCGTTTACATCTTCTAAGGGCGGCTCAGCGGTTCAAGCTTCCACTATCCATGTGGCGTTGTATTTGACTGATCTTATTGACAAGCAAGTATCATGTTCTGTTATAAGTGCTTCTTTATATAGCATTAAGTGGGCTCATTCTCTCAGAAATCTTCCTGATCCCATGGCTAACGCATTTGTGATGAATTTGCTGGAATCTGCAAAAAGAACATTGTCAAAACCTGTTTCTCGCAAGGAACCGATTTCTTTAGAATCGTTGAAAGAGCTTTGCGAAAAATATTCTTACAATACAGATTTGCTTGTATTAAGGGATTTATGCATGATCTCTTTAGCATTTAATGTTGTTGTTTTTTTGTGATTTAACGAGCTAGTTAATTTGAGATGTGATGATATTCAATTTTTTAACGAATATTTTACAATTACCATAAGAAAAAGTAAGACTGACCAATATCGTAACGGCCAAAAAATCGATATCGCTAAGGGCGAAACTGCGGCTCGTCTGTATTTTATTTTAAATAGATATAGAGAAATGGCTGGATTATCGACGAGTGACAATTGTTTTTTGTTTAGACCTATTAATAATTCAAAAGGCAATTTAAAATTGATTCAGAAAGACAAACCGTTGAGTTATACCCAAAGTCGCAAGTGTATAACGGCTAGATTGAGAGAAGTGGTAGGTAATGCGAATATTGGTTTGCATTCATTGTGCGCCGGGGGCGCAACGTACATGGCGAACGCGGGAGTAAATGACGGTTGTTGGAAACGGCATGGTCGCTGGAAGAGCGAAAATAGTAAGGATAGATATATCTGTGACTCCTTGGAGAGGAGACTGAGCGTGTCTAAGGCTGTGGCGTTATAAATAGAGGCATTTTCATTCTCAAATAGTATTGTGATTTTAAATATTTTAATTTGTTCTCACCAGCCCGCTCTTTTCGTTTTCTAAACGTCTCGTCTGGTATTGCAAACATGAGTTTGTTGTTTTTTTAAGGTGAAACAGAAGTGTGTTAAAGACTGCAAATTGTGCATGCGTAGTGAATTGTATATATTTTATATATAAAATAATAAATCTACTTGCGTTATTTATAGTGTGTATATCGTTATGTCACCTATTTTCGTGATTTCACATCGCGAAATTATATTACCGAATATACTGAAAATATGGAACTTTTTTCAAGTAATGTAATAGAGCAAAGTATCCTATAATTTCGACAGTTTAAGGTTAAAATGTGTGTACCAATTTGTATGATCGGTATCCTCCTTACTTCGACATACCATTAATGTAACTTATTGCATCCCGGGCTTTTTAAGTGTTGACTGTCAGGTAAGGATCCTTATTTAATGTATCATATTTACTTAAAACATTAAGAAAGTATAAGATCGTTATTTCGACATGGTGCCCCTTATTTCGACACCCCTAGTTTGTTTCAAAAAAAATAACATCAATAACGTGTACTCCCTAAAACGCTTGGCGTTCGCTGAGTTAGCTAATACCCGCGGCGTTTATTACTTTAGCCTAGTCGGTAAATGCAGACAATTTCGGTTATTATCAGGACACCGCTGTGTGTGCTACTGTGCATGCCAAAAAATGAAAACATTGTAATTACAAATTGTTTAATTACTGTGGCTAATAAAAATAAAGATAATTGTATAGAAAATTAATGTATGTTTTAATTCACAGGTACGTCTACGATAAATTTATTCTTTTTTTTGCCTATTAGGCCAAGTAATAACGGCAGTTGGGACTCAACTTGCGTAAAACACGTGTTCAAATTAACCGTTAAACTCCACCACATTCCCTGCAAAAGATTCGAAAGGCGGAGCTAAGCACGTGNTAAAATTAGCATTTTCTTTGAATTTTTTCAAAGAATACTATCAGAATAGCAAACAGTTTGGATCCTGATGAGACGCCACGTTCTGTGGCGTCTCATCTGGATCCAAACTGTTTGCAAAGGCCTTCAAAGTCCGGTTCCAGCGCTCAAAGGGTTTACACCAGGCCTAAATCTGGCCACATCTCTGCATCCTCAATACTCCTGGATGATGCCCTAACAGATTCATAGACTGAAGTCTAAAAATAAAGAATATATTTGTTTATACTACAATTATTCATTAAAACTTTGCAAATGTGTTAGGGGCCTTTATGTGTTTTGAGTATCATCATGCAAGGACACGCACCAAGGTCCTTAACTCTGACCTGCATTTAAGCAGAATTATGCCCCTTTTTATAGTTAAACAATATTGTTAAACATTTGCATGCAACAACTTTTATCTCTAGCTGACAATGAACACCTAGCATGAGTTTGTATTTGGGCTAACAATGAACACTAGCATGAGTTTGTATTTGGGCTAACAATGAACACCTAGCATGAGTTTGTATTTGGGCTAACAATGAACACCTAGCATGAGTTTGTATTTGGGCTGACAATGAACACCTAGCATGAGTTTGTATTTGGGGCCAGTTGGGGGTCAAGGTTACTGTTGCTAAAAAGAAAAATAACTTTTGCAATCTCTTAGGATGGAGATATTGTGATGAAATTGAGTGTACATGTAGGAAGGTTACATGCTGATTAAGCGAGGGCTTGCATTATGGGGCCAATGGGGTGAAGGTCACTGTTAATAAAAATACAAAGACAGTTTCTGTTCAATAACGTTAATTTAAATGGAGGTATTTTCTGTCATTTTGTGTATAGATGGCTTTTATGCAGTTCTTGCTTGCAAAGATAACATTCAGTTCATTTATTTGGTAAACATTTGAAAATCTCATTTATAGCATGGTCGTATTTCTTGTTTTAATTTATAAATGTTCATTTTTTATGTCCCCCAGTCTATACTGGGGGACCCTTAGTCTATACTGGGGGACACATTGTTTTTGCCCTGTCTGTTGGTTTGTTATTTTGTTGTTTTGTTGGTTTGCACAAACTTTAACATTTGGCCATAACTTTTGCAATATTGAAGATAGCAACTTGATATTTGGCATGCATATGTATCTCATGGAGCTGCACATTTTGAGTGGTGAAAGGTCAAGGTCATCCTTCAAGGTCAAAGGTAAAATATATGGGTCAACATCGCTCAAAAGGGGACATAGTGTTTCACAAACACATCACTTGTTATTTATGTATAATATATAATTACTACGGGTATTCAGCTTCAAATATGTTTTTGAGATAATTAACTAGCCCAGCAGAAGAATAATCAAGCATGCTGTCTAAGGACAACTCTTGGTTAAAAAGGTGACAACAATATTTCTCTCTGGAATCCTGTGCCCGTGTTTTGTACCATGCACACTAAAATCTTAAAGCCTCCATGAACAAGTTGCAGGCCAAACAGTAATCTGTGAGTGAAGTAGATATTTAATACAAAAGCTACTGGATGTTCGGGTCACCCCTAGACAACTTGTTGGTTGGTTTAAGAGGATAGTACATAATACAGGAGAAGTCCAATTCCAGAGATGACCTTTAACCTTTTTAATGCCTGATGTGAAGCATCTATCTAATTGTTCCTCTCTTTAATTTGTCATGCAAAAGATTACTAAGTACATAGGTAAGGATTGAGAAGGGATCCAACCTGCAACCCCTCAGTTTTATCCGAATCTCGATAGTCCAGAAATCTCGTGATCTGGACGAAAGTCAAGGGGAATGGATTTATTATGCAGTATTTTGCCCCGTTAAGTCCGAAATCTCGCGTTCGATCCGGACGTAGATTTTGCGACACCGATCTGTGTATTTAGCTGTTATTATGTCTCGTTAATCCAGATGCTTCCCAACATGGGGGCTTAATCGCCCACCCGCCGTATAAACAAAAATGCAATCACAGAGGCGTGAAGTATTGTTGTTTTGGGCTTAAATCGCCGACCCGTTGTTTAAACAAAAGCGCGATCACCGAGGCGTGAAATATTATTGTGTTAAGGCGTGAAAGCTAATAGGCGTGACTAAACATGATTCGACTCCAACTTTAAACTTAAATTGATGTCGGCATTACACAATGCATCTTAAATGACAAACTGTTAATCACTTAAATGACGTGCTAATTCAGAAAATTTAATAGTTTGCTTTCACAGTTTTGCATGTTTACCTAAATAAAAAGATAATGTTTTGCGTGAAAAAAATGTCGCCAAACAAAAGTGACAGACTTTTTTATGAAATGAACTTTTTATGCGTGATAAGTTGTGCTAGGATTATTTAAGCAATCCATTTAAAACGCATCGAACGTTACATGTCGCTATTTTAATCATTTCAACATTCTGTTGTATGAGACGGGTTATAAATCAAGATATTAAAACAGTATCGCAGTTTTATGTTTTATTTTCATTTGCCTTCAACACCCTTGATTTGTAACTCTGTAATGTCACCAGCTTACAGCTCGCGTGCCACCCATGGCAACATCTTTTCACTACGGCAGTATCACATGAGATACACACAGTCCTCATGGAAAAAGCTTTACGTTATAAGTGTACATGTTCTAAAATTTGTTTACTCATTCTTGTATTTACATTGTTTAACAACATTTGATTGTTTAAACTAAATAAATGTCTGCGTAGCAAGAAAATATCATTCTTGATATGAAATAAGTATGTAAATGTACATAAACATAAGGTTAATGTCATAAGGGGAATATTTAAATCTTGAATCGGCACTGGTTCGATAATCCTGAAGTTTTGTTAATCTGGAATTTCTGCCGGAACTGACGTGTCCGGATAAATACGGGGTCACTGTATTACCGCTAGACTGGAGATCCCCTCACATCATAAATTAGGTATTATTTCCTGTAACTTTGAGGCCACATTTCATATTTGCCTCTAATCAATTTGTCCATGGTGTTACCACTTTAACCCAGCCACTCTGTTGCTCTTGGTAGTTATCGGCTTCATGGTGTTACCACTTTAACCCAGCCACTTTGTTGCTCTCGGTAGTTAACTGCTGAACGATGTATCTATTGAATCCATGATGTTACCACTTTAACCCAGCCACTTTGTTGCTCTTGGTAGTTGACCGCTGAACGAGGTATCTATTGGTCCATGGTTTAACCACTTTAACCCAGCCAATCTGTTGTTCTCGGTAGTTAACTGCTGAATGATGTATCTATTGAATCCATGATGTTACCACTTTAACCCAGCCACTTTGTTGCTCTTGGTAGTTGACCGCTGAACGAGGTATCTATTGGTCCATGGTTTAACCACTTTAACCCAGCCAATCTGTTGCTCTCGGTAGTTAACTGCTGAATGATGTATCTATTGAATCCATGGTGTTACCACTTCAACCCAGCCACTTTGTTGCTCTTTGTAGTTGACCACTGAACGATGTATCTATTGGTCCATGGTGTAACCACTTTTACCCAGCCAATCTGTTGCTCTTGGTAGTTATTTGCTGAATGATGTGGCTCTCTGTAGTTAACTGCTAAATGATGTATCGATTGGTCCATGGTGTTACCACTTTAACCCAGCCACTCTGTTGCTCTCAGTAGTTAACTGCTGAACGTTGTTGCTCTCGGGAGTAAACTGCTGAATGATGTTGCTCTCTGTAGTAAACTGCTGAACGATGTTGCTCTCAGTAGTTAACTGCTGAATGATGTTGCTCTCAGTAGTTAACTGCTGAATAGTGTTGCTCTCGAAGATAACTGCTGAATGATGTTGCTCTTGGTAGTTAACTGCTGAATGATGTTGCTCTCTGTAGTTATCTGCTGAACGATGTTGCTCTCGGTAGATAACTCCTGAACGATGTTGCTCTTGGTAGTTAACTGCTTAATGATGTTGCTGTCTGTAGTTAACCGATGAACGATGTTGCTCTTGGTAGTTAGTAGTAGTAACTGCTGAATGATGTATCTATTGGTCCATGGTGTTACCACTTTAACCCAGCCACTCTGTTGCTCTTGGTAGTTAACTGCTGAACGATGTTGCTCTCGGGAATTAACTGCTGAACGATGTTGCTTTCGGTAGTTTACTGCTGAATGATGTTGCTCTTGGTAGTTAACTGCTGAATGATGTATCTATTGGTCCATGGTGTTACCACTTTACCCAACAACTCTGTTGCTCTTGGTAGTTAACCGCTGAACGATGTATCTATTGAATCCATGATTTTCTGCGTAGCAAGATTTTTGCTATCTGTAGTTCACTGCTGAACGATGTTGCTCTCGGTAGTTAACTGCTGAACAATGTTGCTCTTGGTAGTTAACTGCTGAATGATGTATCTATTGGTCCTTGGTGTTACCACTTTAACCCAGCCACTCTGTTGCTCTCGGTAGTTAACTGCTGAAGGATGTTGCTCTCTGTAGTTAACTGCTGAACGATGTTGCTCTCAGTAGTTAACTTCTGAACGATGTTGCTCTTGGTAGTAAACTGCTGAATGATGTATCTATTGGTCCTTGGTGTTACCACTTTTACCCAGCCACTTTGTTGCCCTCAGTAGTTAACCGCTGAACGATGAATCTATTGGTCCTTGGTGTTACCACTTTGACCCAGCCATTCTGTTGTTCCAGGTAGTGAACTGCTGCACGATGTTGTTTTCGGGAGTTAACTGCTGAATGATGTTGCTCTCGGTAGTTAAATGCTGAACGATGAATCTATTGGTCCTTGGTGTTACCACTTTAACCCAGCCACTCTCTTGCTCTCAGTAGTTAACCGCTGAACGATTCATCTATTGAATCCATGGTGTTACCACTTTAACCCAGCCACTCTGTTGCCCTCAGTAGTTAACTGCTGAACGATGTATCTATTGGTCGATGGTGTTACCACTTTAACCCAGCCACTCTGTTGCTCCAGGTAGTTAACTGCTGCACGATGTTGTTTTCGGGAGTTAACTGCTGAATGATGTATCACTTGGTCCATGGTGTTACCACTTTAACCCAGNTCTCGGTAGTTAACTGCTGAACGATGTATCTATTGAATCCATGATGTTACCACTTTAACCCAGCCACTTTGTTGCTCTTGGTAGTTGACCGCTGAACGAGGTATCTATTGGTCCATGGTTTAACCACTTTAACCCAGCCAATCTGTTGCTCTCGGTAGTTAACTGCTGAATGATGTATCTATTGAATCCATGGTGTTACCACTTCAACCCAGCCACTTTGTTGCTCTTTGTAGTTGACCACTGAACGATGTATCTATTGGTCCATGGTGTAACCACTTTTACCCAGCCAATCTGTTGCTCTTGGTAGTTATTTGCTGAATGATGTGGCTCTCTGTAGTTAACTGCTAAATGATGTATCGATTGGTCCATGGTGTTACCACTTTAACCCAGCCACTCTGTTGCTCTCAGTAGTTAACTGCTGAACGTTGTTGCTCTCGGGAGTAAACTGCTGAATGATGTTGCTCTCTGTAGTAAACTGCTGAACGATGTTGCTCTCAGTAGTTAACTGCTGAATGATGTTGCTCTCAGTAGTTAACTGCTGAATAGTGTTGCTCTCGAAGATAACTGCTGAATGATGTTGCTCTTGGTAGTTAACTGCTGAATGATGTTGCTCTCTGTAGTTATCTGCTGAACGATGTTGCTCTCGGTAGATAACTCCTGAACGATGTTGCTCTTGGTAGTTAACTGCTTAATGATGTTGCTGTCTGTAGTTAACCGATGAACGATGTTGCTCTTGGTAGTTAGTAGTAGTAACTGCTGAATGATGTATCTATTGGTCCATGGTGTTACCACTTTAACCCAGCCACTCTGTTGCTCTTGGTAGTTAACTGCTGAACGATGTTGCTCTCGGGAATTAACTGCTGAACGATGTTGCTTTCGGTAGTTTACTGCTGAATGATGTTGCTCTTGGTAGTTAACTGCTGAATGATGTATCTATTGGTCCATGGTGTTACCACTTTACCCAACAACTCTGTTGCTCTTGGTAGTTAACCGCTGAACGATGTATCTATTGAATCCATGATTTTCTGCGTAGCAAGATTTTTGCTATCTGTAGTTCACTGCTGAACGATGTTGCTCTCGGTAGTTAACTGCTGAACAATGTTGCTCTTGGTAGTTAACTGCTGAATGATGTATCTATTGGTCCTTGGTGTTACCACTTTAACTCAGCCACTCTGTTGCTCTCGGTAGTTAACTGCTGAAGGATGTTGCTCTCTGTAGTTAACTGCTGAACGATGTTGCTCTCAGTAGTTAACTTCTGAACGATGTTGCTCTTGGTAGTAAACTGCTGAATGATGTATCTATTGGTCCTTGGTGTTACCACTTTTACCCAGCCACTTTGTTGCCCTCAGTAGTTAACCGCTGAACGATGAATCTATTGGTCCTTGGTGTTACCACTTTGACCCAGCCATTCTGTTGTTCCAGGTAGTGAACTGCTGCACGATGTTGTTTTCGGGAGTTAACTGCTGAATGATGTTGCTCTCGGTAGTTAAATGCTGAACGATGAATCTATTGGTCCTTGGTGTTACCACTTTAACCCAGCCACTCTCTTGCTCTCAGTAGTTAACCGCTGAACGATTCATCTATTGAATCCATGGTGTTACCACTTTAACCCAGCCACTCTGTTGCCCTCAGTAGTTAACTGCTGAACGATGTATCTATTGGTCGATGGTGTTACCACTTTAACCCAGCCACTCTGTTGCTCCAGGTAGTTAACTGCTGCACGATGTTGTTTTCGGGAGTTAACTGCTGAATGATGTATCACTTGGTCCATGGTGTTACCACTTTAACCCAGCCACTCTGTTGCTCTTGGTATTTAACCACTGAACAATGTATCTATTGAATCAATGGTGTTATCACTTTAACCCAGCCACTTTGTTGCTCTGGGTAGTTAACTGCTGAACGATCTATCTATTGAAACAGTGGTGTTACCACTTTAACCCAGCAACTCTGTTGCTCCCGGTAGTTAACCGCTGAACGATGTATCTATTGATTGGTGACAATGTCTTCTACAATTTTCCCAATAACATTAAAGATTTGCAGCTGTAAAATTGCACTGTAACAGATAATGTGGATATGAATGGAGATTTCTTTGCCAATCTATTTTTAGAAAGTGACAGTGTGTCTGGTAATACTACAGGAGACTGAATTTGAATTTTAATCTTAGTTTGATTGCTTTGGTCTGTACATCACCTATTTAATTTAAAAGCTTTGAAATCAAAGTCATTAGTCATTTACAGTGTATCTTTTGATGTCCCAAAAGGACAGTGGATAGCGGTTTCACTATTTAGTAAAAAATAATGTCATATGGCCTATGTCGCTGTTGCATTGCTTTAAACGCAGTTAATTAAAAGTTATATATAGCTGAACAGTGGCTCTTGGTTGAATGTGTGTTTACAACCAGTTACTGCAAGGTACAGCTTTTTAACTGATAAAAAGACTGTTAACCAATTAATATTACACATTTTGTGATGTGCATGCCCATTTTAATGGAGGTTTAGTCAGGTAAACAAGTTGTATATGAATTTGTCATGCATATAATTGTAGACTGTGATTTAAAATTTCAATACTTTTCCATGCTTTTCAGACTTTCATTTGATGTTTTTTAATTATGAAAATGAAAGTACATTGTTTATGGTTGTGCATTCAGATGAAAAAAAATGCTAATTTTAGAAATTCAGCAGATGACATTATAGCAGACGACAAATTTCCCAGCATGCAAAGGGTTAACATCCTATTTGCACATGCTTAAACCATTAAAACATATTGTTATTATTGAATGGTCAGTTAACATTAACTTGTACATTTACTTTCTTTTTGAGAAAGTGGCTTCAAAGGTTATAGTCATTGGGCATAGTAAAGTGTGGGATTTAGAGTTACAAAAATAAAAATTATCAAAAAGCTTTTATGAAATGGTTTTGACTCTCTGTCCAGACTGTAACTAAGGAAATTTGTTGCCAGTAAAATATTGCCAGTGCAAGCGCTTTGTTAGTAAAATAACATCATGACATTTATGTGTTTCAGTCTACTTTTAGTTAAGATGTGTAATTTACATGTATTGTATACTGAAACAAAACTGAAAATTGAAATGAACTGTGAAACATTTATTCCACATTCACTCTTTTCAGTACTAATGAACCATAAGTTACAATTTCAGTATCCTGCTATAGATACAAAATATGTCTGAATGCCAGTGTGCTCTTAATAACACACTTCATGCTTTTTTTGGGCTGCAAAATATATAACCTGTATGATGATGATTTCAAAGTCACACAATCAGAAAAAAATATGTTCAGCTAGTTCTGGCCCTGACCCCAAAACTTCTTGCTTGCTTTTTTATGCTCCCCATATATATATATATATATATGGGGACCATATAGTTGCCAGTTTGTCCTTCCTTCCTTCATTCCGTCACACTTTTGTTACAATTTTTTTTTTACAGTTTCTCATAGCGCCTTCAATATTTGACCGATCTCTTACATATTTTGCATGTAGGTACCTTGCATGGACCTCTACGTTTTGATGAGGTTTGAGGTCACTGGGGTCAAGGTCACCGAGGCTAATACTATATTTTTTCTGTCACATTTTTTTTACAGTTTCTCATAGCGCCTTCAATATTTTACCGATCTCTTGCATATTTGGCATGTTGGTACCTTGCATGCACTTCTACCTTTTGATGAGGTTTGAGGTCACTTAGGTCAAGGTCAAGGTCACCGAGGCTTATAATAGATTTTTTCCGTTACACTTTTGTTACAGTTTCTCATAGCGCCTTCAATATTTGACCGATCTCTTTTATNCTTGTTTGGTCAAGTGCACTACCAACTAAGCTAACAGCATAACCCTTTCTTCGTCTCTTAAGTTTATTCTGTGAGGTGCACCTATGCATAAGTGTGAATTCCTCTGAGAATTAATGGAGGTCTGCTTTAAGACAAGCCTGTGTCATGTCACCTTTTCATGGCACCCAATATTACCAAATAATTAACATAAATATAGACAGTATATACAGTTATAATGGGACTTGAGTCTATTTACAGTTAAAAATGTTCAATCCTCAATCCATATCACCATTTTGAGTTCTAATAACTGTTACACTAAGTATGTTTCGTACCCTAAGTTATTTTTATGTCCCCCAGTCTATAATGGGGGACATATTGTTTTTGCCCTGACTGTTGGTTTGTTGGTTTGTTTGTTTGCATCAAACTTTAACATTGGCCATAACATTTGCAATATTGAAGATAGCAATATATTGAAGATAGCAACTTGATATTTGGCATGCATGTGCATCTCATGGAGCTGCACATTTTGAGTGGTAAAAGGTCAAGGTCAAGGTCATCCCTCAAGGTCAAAGGTCAAATATATGGGGGACATAGTGTTTCACAAACACATCCTGTTCCTATTAAATGTCCCTTGACGGCCTTAAGTTTTACCTTAGGGCTTTATGCTGAGGCCATTTTGTATGATTTACAAAAAAAATATTATGATAGTAATAACATAATGATGGTGAATTTACTTTTCATTTTGTGTACTTTAAAAAAAAATCTCTCATTTTTGGCTCTTCCTTTTTTCTCAGTCCATTTTTAAGTAACATAATTATGTTCAATGTCTTATCTTGTATCACTTGTGATTTCCAGATATATTTTTGGCACATAAACGAGCAGTCCTCAATAACTGAGAACAGCTTTCAACATTTTTGAAGTATAACACTTGACAGAAATTTTGACAGTTTTGATGGTTTGTGCAGCCTATGTAGGTTTCAGCAGCTCATTGAAACATAAAGTAACTGTAACTATGGCTGTTAGATTGAATTTGTCACACTTTCAAGGATTCAGATTATTTAGATCAATAATACACTTCAGAATATTAGGCTTAAAACATACATTAATATGAGCCCTGCTCTGGGAAAACAGGTCTTAATGCAGTAAAGTGTGGTTCCCAATGAGCCTGTCAGCACAGGCTAATCAAGGACAACATTTTCCTCTATCATCAATTTTTTAGTTTCAAGGAAGTCTCTTTAAACGAAAATCCAGTCTAGGCAGAAAGTGTTATCCCTAATTAGCCTGTTCAGACTGCTCAGGTTAATCAGGGATGACACTTTACAAATGCATTAACCCTTTGAGCGCTGGAACCGGATTTTGAAGGCCTTTGCAGAACGTGGCGTCTCATCAGGATCCAAACTGTTTGCTATTCTCATAGTGGTCTAAGAAGAAAAATCAAAGAAAATGCTAATTTTAGAAATTCAGCAGGAGACATTTTAGCAGACGACAAATTTCCCAGCATGCAAAGGGTTAAAACCCTTTTTCCAGGGCGCAACTCATATATATTTTTTACGTGTTAGGTTACATGACCAAAGCTATACCAATCGTAAGATTGTATAGATCTTATTTATTAAGAAACTGATCAACTTTAATATTCTAAAGCTCAAAGAATATTCAACACATACTTATTGGTTATATATCCTTAATTATTGCTTTAAAATGGCAGTTATTTTCACATAAACACAATCTGAACCAAAATAATTTGTTGAAAAGTTTTTAAAATTGTGTAGGTTTTGGGCATTTTTAGTTGTTTTATCAGAAACAATCATAATTTGTATGCATGCAGTGCCTGCTCTGCCATTCGCCAAATAAGCAAATGGCTAAAATTGGCTCAAGAAATTTCCATTTGGCTATAACTTTTTCTTCATAAAACTCTGTAATACTAAAATGTGAAGAATTTCTGTGTTCCACCGTAAATTTGGCTTAAAGAAAAGTTTGATCCAGGGGGAGCCCTGGTACGGATAAATGCAGTGGTACTACAAGTGTATTTTCAAACACTTCCTAAACGAGCAGACAGGAAGAGCCCAAAATATTACTTAAATATACAAAACTGAGTGGGTGATACTTATTCAGTAAATAAAGGCACAGCGTTTTGTTGGATTATTACTACTAGCTATTTGATTGCAAGGTAATAGTATTTTTCATTTCATTTGTTCAATATTATTCAAATGTTTAAAAATATAGTTGCGTCACAGAATCTGACAAGGAATTTGATGGGGTCACATATTTACTCAGACGCTGATTTTCCAAGTGTCTTGTAATTTTGACCCGACTTATGAAGTGCGTTTTTATGGTATATCTTTTCACTCAATCCGCCGCGTACATATGCGGCGGATTTATTCCGCGAAAGTACACGAGGTTAATACAGACTCGGTGCCATTGCGCGGATTGATTCCGAGTGCCTCGGCGATAAGCCGCGTGAACACACAACGCGGCCGCCAAGTACTTACGATTCTGGCCGTGGCGTGACCGAGGATTATGTTGGTTTTGCGTGGGCTGTACTGTTTTCTTGGAATAGAAACATGCAGCAAATATACATTATAGTTTATGAAACTATGATTATGAATTTTGATTTTTTTTTTCTAAATATGCAATTGATAGTCACGTCATAAAGACAAGATGTGTTGTGGAATGGCTCATATATATTATTAATTGAAATATATAATCACAGGTTCACACTATTGAATGATATTAATGTATACAATAAATGTGATCCATACTAATATCAAGCTCACAAATATAATTATGCCCCTTTTTGCCTATGTAATATAGTTTATTATGATATTAATACATTAAGTTTTAACACCATGTTGTAGTTAGAAATGTACAGAACACACTAATTTTGAGTGCAAGATTATTTAATTGTGGTGGAACAGATTTTTAAAAACTGCAGTGTAGTGTAAAGATCCAAATATTTGGCAACATAACAGAGTTGCTAATGAGAACACTTTAACTTCATCTTTGTGAGGTGTGCCAGTTTTTACAACACAAAGTTTTTTCAGGGCCTTTGGCTAGACAAGTTGATGAGTCTAAGTGACGGCCTTTTTATCGCGGTTGTCCTAGACATCAAAGTTGTTCATCTTGTTTTGTCTTCCTTTGCTTATGTATATCATTATTTGCACTTGTAAAACAAGTTTGATAACCAGCCAGATAATCATAAGCACTTCTGAATTATGGCCCTTTAATTATACTGTACAATTAGGGTTCTCGGTAACGGTATATCTACAATTTGGAGGGGGGAGCATAACTATACTCTAAGTATTCTAAACTTTAACCCTTTGAGCGCTGGAACCGGATTTTGAAGGCCTTTGCAAACAGTTTGGATCCAGATGAGACGCCACAGAACGTGGCCTCTCATCAGGATCCAAACTGTTTGCTATTCTGATAGTATTCTTTGAAAAAAAATCGAAGAAAATGCTAATTTTAGAAATTTAGCAAACAACATTTTAGCAGACGACAAATTTCCCAGCATGCAAAGGGTTAATTGCTGATTGTCTTGGCATTGTATACACTCTGCACATGCCAGCATTCATTTCCCTTCCTGTAATTCATTTGACAAGTTATGGCATGATGTACTGCAATTATTCATAAGTGTCACAATCACTTTAATTTATATACTCCATCAGCCTCTGTTCTCTGCAAAAACTGGACCAGTTTTGAACCAAAGGACTCTGCAACATGTTTCTTGATGTTACCAGCTTACATTGTGTGTATACAATAGGCAATGAAATTAATGGCTTCTGAGTTTTTGTGTTGTTGTTTGGCTTCACTGCTTAAGGTCAATTGACTGTCAGTCAACAGTTAAAGGGTTAAATGCATTCAGCTTCAATTGTGTGCCTATAAAGATGAGAGAATTATTTGTGAAATTCAGAAAAAGTAACTGCTGTGTCTTGGTTAGTTTTGTGACTCCATTACTTGTCTTTTACCTACCGAAGTGCAGGTGCAAGCACTTAGGTACATAACTGCAATAAACTCTTGATTGCTGCTGTATGCAGTGATTTATTGTTCTGATGCTACAATATATGTGTAGTAAATATGCAAGGAACGACAGAGGAAATGTCTGTTCCCCAAAGAAAAACCAATGTTAACAAAGCAATTGTTGGCTTGTACCTCGGCAGATAGACAGGTTTTGTACATAAACTTAGCGTGTGTCATCCTGCGAACGACTTATGGAATGCTGGATCTTTTGTCAAATTGTGCAGTAGTCTGCATTGCATTAGGTTCATACAAAGGGTCACCAATTGTGTGTTTCCTGGAACATTCTTGTGTTGTTTTTGTACGGCAAACATGGACACTGATGGTAGATGTTATTGATGCTGATAGTTATAATCATATATACAACAGAGAATCTCCATGTAATTGTTGATTTCCAAACACCCTCCTTATCTTAGGGACTGCTTTATTGTTGTGTTTTGATGATTGGACCTCTGGAAGTGTTCTCTTGGTGGTCTGGTGGCTCCACCGGTCTCATATTGGGGGTGTTTATGGTGTATTTTAGCCCTGTTTGATTGTCAGCTACATTGTTTAGGCAAAATATCATATATGTCAAATATCTGTTATCAGACTGTTAGAATTGCTGGATAGGGTGAATGATTGACATTTTGTTTACAAGGTTACACAAATATGGTAAAGTTATGGGAAGGCGGCATCTGAACAGAATGCCAATGGTTCTGTGTGGCAACATTAGGCTCACTCATTTTGACATTTACTGATCTATTTTGGAACAATCAGAGTGGACTACCAGCTGGTGCAGTTTTAGGAATTATGCATATAGACTCACAGGATGCAGCTTTTTTCTGAATTCTAGACTCACAGGAAGCAGTGATTCCTCATTCTATACTCACATAAAGCAGTTAAATTCTCATTCTAGACTAACAGTAAGCAGTTAATTTTTCATTATAGACTCACATGCAGCATTTAATTCCTCATTCTAGACTAACAGAAAGCAGTTAATTCCTCATTATAGACTTGCATGACGCAGTTAATTCCTCATTATAGACTTGCATGAAGCAGTTAATTCCTCATTATAGACTTGCATGAAGCAGTTAATTCCTCATTATAGACTTGCATGACGCAGTTAATTTCTCAATCTAGAATCACAGGAAGCAGTTAAATCCTCATTCTAGACTTACAGTAAGCAGTAAATTCCTCATTTAAGATTCACAGAAAGCAGTTAGGACTTCAGGGAATGGATGCTTATTCTTTGAAAAAAAAACATTTGAACTAAAAGAAGATAAAAAAAGACAAAATTTATAATGTTGAGCGATCAATGTTCGTCTACTTATTAATTAATTTAGATATAATATTGAGTCTTACAAGGTGTAAACAAATTTGATAATTTTGTTGTTTGCAAATAGGCAAATAATAATAAAGGTAACGGATAACTTAAATCTGATGTTTGAAATGACATCGGAACAGAAAGGTTAAGTAATGTTAGTTATGACATTGTTTCTGTAACCTTGTAACCGACATCACATAATTGGTAAAAATGATTTCTTTCTGTTGAGAAACATTTTCTATTGAGATGCTGCTATGCTGTTGCATTGGGAATAGAAAAGAGTGATTAAAATATCAGATTATTGTTTTTTGTAACAAAAGCACTCTTTAATAGCAGTCTGTGAAGTTATATTTTAGAGGATTTGGGCCTACAGTCTCAGCAAAATCATAACCGGTCTTAACAGTTTTCCATATGCTTAAAATGTATTGTGCAAAATATAAGAGTTTGCTTTTAGTTGTTTTCACAAGGAAAGATTGCAACAATTAAAAACTATGTCATCAAACATCCTGACATCCTTGTCATATGAATCCTTCTTCACCTAAAAAATAAAATATAAATTATAACAGAAATGTTTGGTATTTATGTGACTTCTTGTAACGGGTAGGGGATAATTACAACGAGCGAGGCCTGGTATTGAAATTCGCATGGGGGGGTTAGAGGGTTAGGGTAAGGGTTGGGGTTAGGGTTTGGGGTCGGGTTAGGGTTGTGGTTAGCCTTAACCCTAACCCTAACCCGACCCCTAACCCTTACCCTAACCCTTACCCAGGTTATCTCCCCTTTACCAGGCCTCGCTCATTGTAGTTGTCCGCTTCCCTTGTAACAGGTAACACACCAAGATCTGCAAAATGAGTAATATAATTTATGTATAATTAATTTAATACTTAGAACATAATCACAAAATGATAAAAGCAGCAGCAGTTTTCTATTGTTTACAAAACAATTGTAGAAGAAAGTTAACAGACTCAAAAATGAAGTGACAAGGAAAGAACAAAACTGCTTTGTTTATCGTTGCCTCATCTTGCGATAAAAACGTTATCTGAAGGACATCCTGATTTGACATCAAATATGGACACTTGAACCACTTGACTAGTTATGACATGATCATATAGGAAGTTGGAGTGGGGTTTTTTTTGCTCGTGAAATGATCGTGTTATATGCATGCAGTTTGGGGGTCCACCATTGTCACAATGTGCACTGCAGTAAATATACCCTGAAACAAACTGTTGTAAATTTATTAAAGGTAAATATTGATAAACTATCTTTCTTCCATGATCATACATTTCCTCAGAAGAGCTTTCAGTCCTAGTGAGTTGAGGTCTAAGGTCAAAATTGCCAGCACTGTCGCTTTAATTCCTGAGAGCATTTTACTGTTATTATTCCCCGCCAAAGGAAGAGGGATATAGTTTTGGGTATTGTCTGTCAGTCCGTCTGTCAGTCTATCCGTCGTCTGTCACAAACTTTTAGGGATATATCACAGAAACAAAATAAAATTTCAACATGATGTTTAGATATCAATGAGGTTAAGTGCCATGCACAAGAACCATAACCCTACACTTAATTAAATAAGAGTTATTGCCCTTGGTTGTTTTCGTATGATGCAACTTTTAAGGGATATATCTCAGAAACTATACAAGATTTAAACATGAAACTTCACGCATGTATATATATATATCAATTAGGACTATAAATAATGCATAATAATAATAAAAGTACACTTTGTTATTTTACAGTTATTGCCCTGTTGAACCATCTGCACCCATCAATAAACAAAATTTTGTCGGCGGGGATATCAATTGAACAAAATTAATGTGCTTGTTGTTATTAAAACAAGATTGATTACAAAAGAAACTTTGGTATACGTGCACTTTTTGTTTATTGATGATAGTTTGTACATGCTTTCTAACCACAGAAAATATGAAGTGGTTTTTAATTTGTTTGTTAACGCCTTACGCCTACTCTTCAGATGCAGACGATTACAAATCTGGCTACACCTTTTTTCTCGTAGGTGTAAAATAAATAAGATTTTTTTTTTACTCATCATTTTAACAAAATGTTAATTATAAAAACTTATTCAATATTTTCTAATGTGAATGACAGTGGATAAAAATAAATTTTTCAGCAGAAAAGATATCACAGTTGTATAAAATCATTCAAACTGCTTAATTTATCTGTATGAATTTGTATGCAATACCATCAAATAAAGAAAGTTATTGTCAGTTTTTTCTCGAAGGAGTAAAATAAATAAGTTTTTTTTCACTCACCATTTTGTTCAAGTATTATGATCTGACTCAGAATTGTCCAACGTCATCGTGAAAAAAAAAGAAAACATCTCAATTTTTCTGAATTAGTTTTTTGGGGCCCTTAAGTGGAGGGAAGGTCTCAATTAAAGAACATTGGTAATCTTTGTTTTAACAATTTGAATGTCTGAAAAATATGCTTATTGATCCATTATACATGTAATTAACATGCTGTTTGTAAGTCTGTATGTAAGTATATGTCTGTCTTAACCATAAACTTAACCTGTGATATTTAAACCTGCGCAAAAACCATATGGGTGCAAACAACAGCTTTTTTAAGATACAGGGAGAATAGATGAAGCAAACATTGGGACGTTATTCCAGTTGGTTAGTGAAAACTTACAATACAATCAAGGTAAAACCTGTTTAAATTGGTGATGCTCGAAAAATAGATAGTCATCAGCAGCTGTTTGAGTTGACGCTAATGTATTTTTAAAAACCAAGTAATGACTTTCAAGAACACATAATTATGTGTCTGATTTACACATACAGTTATTATTGATGGCAGATAGTTGTTGCTTCTTAGGAATTAGTTGGTGCATTATACATTTATGTTGTGGGATATGAACGAACAAACACATTTTTACAGTACGTACAGCCTGGTGGAACAAGTCTGAGGCTAGTAGATACCAAAGCAGGTTTTTTAATCTGATTTGGGGGAAAGGGCCTGGCGTTTTTTAGGGGAAAAAAAAATGCGCGAAACGTCTGATTTGGGGGAAAACTAAGGAAAGTCTTAAATAATCAATTTAACATATTTTACTGTTTTAAAACGATTCAAGGCAACAGATAATTTAATTATGCAATATTTTTCTATTTTTTATGCCCCCGGTAGGTTGGCATATAACAGTTGAACTGTCTGTGCGTCAGTATGTGCGTCCGTCCGAAAACTTTAACGTTGGTCATAACTTTTGCAATATTGAAGATAGCAACTTGATATTTGGCATGCATGTGTATCTCATGAAGCTGCACATTTTGAGTGGTGAAAGGTCACGGTCATGGTCATCCTTCAAGGTCAAAGGTAAAAAAAAAAAATGTTAAATGCATGTGTATCTCATGGAGCTGCACATTTTAAGTGGTGAAATGTGAAGGTCAAGGTCATCCTTCAAGGTCAAAGGTATTTTTTTTTTTCAAAGCAGCGCTGTAGGGGGCATTGTGTTTCTGACAAACACATCTCTTGTTCTACACTGGATCAGGTTAACTTATATAATTAAAGGTTTCAATAGTTTTCATATACTGCCTGAAATATTACAAAGGAAATAGTATTGGACATCACCTGACTTGACTATATAGCCATCACTTGACTTAACACGACATTACTTGACTTGTTATCACTTAACTTAACTAAGCATCACTTTTTTTGAAAAGCTTATTGAAATTACTGCCCTTGCACAATTAATTGTAAATCTAAAGATATTTCTTGGCAATGTTATAAATACCAGAATTTCTTTTTTGTACAAAAGCATGAGTTTCCTTTGTTAAAACTTTTAAAGCTATAAATCTGAGTACAGTTTAATGAAGCAAATGTTTATGCAGGTGCAGTATTCAAAGACACATATATTCTGAAAAAAAAGTGGCTTTTTACTCTCTTTTCTTCAGTGTGTGTTTCTAAGCTTTGTAAACCTTGCTACACTGTCATTTTAATGGTAATGCTCTAATAACCGTTGTTTTTCACTTCATCCTTTTGTTAATTTCTTAGAGCATTTGTATGTTTCTTTGAGTACTCGTAAAAAGATAAGTACCAAAAACAATACAGCAACAGTTTCTACATCTTTGTCAAGAGATCGTAATGATGGTTTGAAAAAAAACACACAAAAATCCATTATATTTGGCACAAAAACTGAATGTTGCAAATGTTTGTGATTCCTGCATAATTGACTTGGAAGCATGGAATGCTGATGCCAGGTATGTCTGCACCTGCAATTAACGGTTCTAACTGGGAAATGGCAATCTTTTTAGTATTATATCTGCAAGCAGCCTTCCATATGTTTGAAATGGTTGAAATTACTTTCTTAATTTATTTATAAACAGTCTCCAAGATTAAAGGAGTGCCCAGGCTTTTTAACATCTTTGTTTTTTTTTCTGGCATGGGTATACAGTGGTTTTGTCATTGCTTCTGGCATGCTGGATGCTTAGAAGCAGATGGACAAACAGCATTCCAATATGTATGAAAGAAGACAATGTTTGAAAGAAGACAATAATTTAGTTTTTTTACATAATTTTTAATAATGTATGGTTTAATTAGTTGATATACATCAACATTTTTAGTGATCAATATGTTCACACTATCAAAAAAAATAATCCAATAAGGTTCTCAAGTCCTCAGCTTAATTTTCTAAAAACTCACACATACTGTGTTGCTTCTATGTGACGCATATACCCTTTTAAAGGTGCATCCCCAAATTTTCTTTGAAAAGCAGTTACCAATGTTGATTTTGTTCGTCTGTTGACTATACGAAGACCACTCTAGGCATCTAAATCCAAGGGTTGTTTGGACTGGCTTTGTCTGTGTGTGCGCTATTGTCTGCTGAGGCCGATCCTGGCACTGACTGTCCTTGTACAAATGTGACATAGTATGAGCAGGACATCTCCAGGAGGGTTGGCAGCAGGAGACTTTCAGGCTTGCCTCTTCTGCTCTGCGGCAGTTGTTCTCTTTGCCTCAAATGTCTTGGTGCCTTTTGATGGAAGAGCGCCAGTGGTGTGATCCATTACGGATTGTTCCCTAGTGTCTGGTTGATTTCAAACACTTTCAGTAAGGTTTTTAGAGTGTCTTTGAAGTGTTTCTTTTGCACACTGTGGGACGGTTGGCCGTGCTGCAGCTTGCCATAAAAAAGTCTTTTGGGCAGCCTTTTGTCTGGCATACATCTACGTGCCCTGCCCAGTGAAGTTGGGACTGCATCAGGATGGTAAAGATGCTGGGGAGACCTGTT
>VMBQ01010595.1:0-19922 GCA_007657795.1 Dreissena rostriformis | reverse complement strand
TCAACAGAAAAAGATGTAGGTTTGAATCGCTTGTTTGCGGTGTGGTCGTCTGCAAAACCGTAGACGGTGATGGAGGGAGGAACGACATCAAACAGTGTTCCAGCGTATGTCAGGTAGAGCCATGGACCAAGACAACTACCCTGGGGGACACTACACTCCAAAGAACGTGCCGCCGATAAAGCTGAATTAACACTTATACGACAGCTTCTTGGACGAAGATAAGAGTCTATCCAGTTTAGTGCCGTGCCACATGCACCGTATTGTTTTTGCAACACGTTTAGTAGAATGTCATGATCGACTGTATCGAAGGCAGCACTCAGATCAATGGCGATAAGTGCTGTAACCTCTTGTTCCTCCATACCTTCGAGTATATCATTGACTAGTCTAAGTAAAGCAGATTCACAAGAATGGAATTGTCTGTAGGCTGACTGATTTTTTGGAAGGAGATTGTTTTCATTTACATGTATGTTGAGTCTAAACAGAGCAGCCTTTTCAATCACTTTCGATAGAAATGATAAGTTGCTCACTGGTCTATAGTTGGCATAACTCAGGTCTAGTCCAATTTTCTTAAGAAGTGGTCTTACTATTGCCTGTTTAAATTTTGAAGGAAAAACTCCTTGACTCAGAGAGAGATTAACCAATTTTGTCACGAACGGTAGTAACTCGTTTAAAAATGATTTTAGTACTCTTGTTGGCAATGCATCTAGTTCGCATGATTTTGTTTGAAGATGATTGATGATCTTTTTCACTTCATCTTGGGTAAGCTCCTCGAACATACCGAAACATGGTACTTCCTTGTGTTCGGGTGTGAATTTTTCAAAACTTGCAAGTGCATCTCGAATTTTGTTAATTTTATCCAGGAAGTGATTGGCAAAATGTTCAGCTATCGCGGTGTCGCTTTCACCTTCCGGCATAGGGTTATCAGTTTTCTTTCCTGTTAATTCTGATACAAACTTGTAGAGTTTTTTAGAATCTCCGTGAAAATCAATTACTTTTTGACTAAGCGATCGTTGCTTTTCTGCATTCAACTCAAAAGTGTATTTATTTCTGGCATTTTTGAAAAGTTCATTTTGGTCTGGTTGTTTGTATTTTCTCCACAGTAACCAATAATTATAATTTTCACAGTCGATATAGTTAATACAGTTATTATGATCAACTGCTATAAGCATTATTTAGTAAAGAGCTTGCTAATTACTTCCAAGAATGTAAACACCTGAACGCCACAATACTACGAATGGCTTCTAACAATCAGAGAAGGAATAATTTGTAGAATTGGAGATGAAGCAATTACTTATCTTCATTACTGCAACTCTAACCTCTTTGACACCCGCCAATCCAAATACATTTTGTGAGAGCAGTATTCAAATTAGTTTAAGGTTTTGGCTTGTTTTGTTAATGTGGATCGTTTGCTGTATTCAATAGTACTTCAGTTATAAAACGGGGCGTGGTTAACCCCACCACACAGTTCATTTAAAACTGGTTTCTCATGGATAAGTTCAAAACCGTATGCCAAGAATTGAAAACTATCGAACTTGTACCAGAGGTTGAGGAATACACCATCACGCATTTTATTGTCAAAGCGCAACGTAATGCTAAACGAATGGACAATTTTAACATTGTCCACCTTTCATTTTGTTCACGGATAACACTTGTGTTCTGTCCATGCACCGAAAATGAATTTCGGAAGTAAATTTATGAACGACACGTACGTGTTATTGACATGTGCACCTTTTAAGGTAGGGAGGGGATAAAGGTTGTTAACGCCGGAAGAGATGTTGTGCCCGATATAAATACGAGTAGACGAAGACGTTTTGATGTGTGCCAATGTATATCGTCTGCTGCAAAAGTGCAATCTTGTTATTTGATAACATTATAATATATAATTATGCTAATATACGGAACACGAACCTTCTAAAAATGAAATATTTAGAAGTTAATGGTTAACACATAACTAGTGCAGGTAATTTGTGCGACAAAGGCAAAGATTATCCTATCTAAAATAGTCGTTATTTCTTACAAATACCAACATGGTCAGTCTCTCATTAATGTAATAAAGCGGGCAACTAAACGCGTTTCATTTAATCTGCTAGTCCGGCGTGGTTAATTATTTCACGATAAAGATCGCCATGCTGGGATAGCTTAACACTTCAGAACTTAAATTTGTGAAACACGCCTAACATTTTGTATGCTGATATTGTAATGATATTCGAAATTCACATTTCCAGCTTAAATCGGTAAATCATTACAAGTAAGGAACAGCTTACTAAGTGCAAACGCCACTTATGTTCTTTATTAATCGATATACCACGCGCTTTTGTAATTCGATTCGACACTTCAGTGTTCAATTTGTCAAATCATTAATCCGTAAGCAGTCAGCCATTCAACGTTCGTGACGATTTACGGGGAAATAATAATTAAAAAAACCTCCTCGTCAGTCCGGATGTATCCTTTACTCATCGTTTGTCGTTTTGAATCACAAAAATAGTGAACTACGAAGTGAGACTCCGAATTACAAGTAGTTCTCCTATTCCGATGGGGCATTTTACAAACACAAACCAACAACAGATAGTAAGTCCAGTTTACTCTTTCAATGTCACAACAAAGAAAAACACCTCAAGTATTAAGATCACATGATTTTGCAACTATCCATAGGGATTTCAGATTTGAATGATGCAACATACATATGATGGACATTATGTCAACGCAGACGCAAGAGCACTACTAGGATGCCACGAGTGACAAATATACTGCATATTGTCACTTCCAATACCGGAGCCTGCATGAGCCCTATTTTCTTCCTTGACATGACACCCTGTGGACCCACGGCATCTGTCAAGTAGGATCTATACTCGCGAGAACAATATACACGTGTACGGGTGTCAAGTCTNACGACACATACGTGTTATTGACATGTGTACCTTTTAAGGTAGGGGGGGAGAAAGGCTGTTAACGCCGGAAGAGATGTTGTGCCCGATATAAATACGAGTAGACGTGAACGTTTTGTTTTGTGCCAATGTATATCGTCTGCTGCAAAAGTACAATCTTGTTATTTGATAACATTATAATATAAATTATGCTGATATACGGAACACGAACCTTCTAAAAATGAAATATTTAGAAGTTAATGGTTAACACATAACTAGTGCATGTAATTAGTGCGACAAAGGCAAAGATAATCCTATCTAAAATAGTCGTTATTTCTTACAAGTACAAACATGGTCAGTCTCTCATTAATGTAATAAAGCGGGCAACTAAACGCGTTTCATTTAATCTGCTAGTCCGGCGTGGTTAATTAGTTCACGATAAAGATCGCCATGCTGTGGTAGCTTAACACTTCAGAACTTAAATTTGTGAAACACGCCTAACATTTTGTATGCTGATATTTTAATGATATTCGAAATTCACATTTCCAGCTTAAATAGGTAAATCATTACAAGTAAGGAACAGCTTACTAAGTGTACACCACTTATGTACTTTATTACGATATACCATGCGCTTTTATAATTCGATTCGACACTTTAGTGTTCGATTTGTCAAATCATTAATCCGTTAGCAGTCAGCCATTCAACGTTCGTGACGATTTACGGGAAATAATAATTAAAAAACCTTGCCTCTTCGTCAGTCCGGATGTATCCTTTACTCCTCGCTTGTCGTTTTGAATCACACAAATACTGAACTAAGAAGTGAGACTCCCGATTACAAGTAGTTCTCCTATTCCGATGGGTCATTTTACAAACACAAACACACAACAGATAGTAAGTACAGTTTACTCTTTCAATGTCACAACAAAGAAAAACACCTCAAGTATTAAGATCAAATGATTTTGCAACTATGTATAGGGATTTCAGATTTCAATGATGCAACATACATATGATGGACATTATGTTAACGCAGACGCAAGAGCACTACTAGGGTGACACGAGTGACAAATATACTGCAGATTGTCACTTCCAATACCGGAGCCTGCATGAGCCCCATTTGCTTCCTTAACATGACCCCCTATGGACCCACGGCATCTGTCAAGTGGGATCTATACTCGCGAGAACAATATACACGTGTACGGGTGTCCAGAAGGGCGTCTACAGAGGGCTCTATGTTAACAAAACACGCGGTTCGCAGAATGTAGAAATTATGTCAACAGGCTATTCAAACATAACACTTAATATGTATGAAGTACTGACAGTATTCATACTAGTTATATATTGATTTTATTACAAGTCTATATGGAGCTACCTTGTATTGTACCGGAGCCACATTGTACCGTTATTCTTTACTGTTGTGGCAGGCAATGATTTCTTTGTACTTATTTTGGTATTGTTTTACTGTACAGTGCATATTCAAAATCCAAATTTCTATATCATTCTACCGTGAATACCCCCACTCTCTCCTTATAACCATTAACTATGTGTTGTTGTTAAATTATCGGTAGGCACAATAATGTTCTAACATGTCCTTTGTTATATTGACCTTATTGTAAATGTTAAATACTTGGGTGAAAATAAAAGTTCTGTTCTGTTCTGTTCTGTATCAGTCACAGAATCGTGTATCAATAATTCATTTTATCCTGTCAAATCCCTAAACATCAGCCTTATAACCAGGTAACCTAATAACCCAAAAGTTATTAGGCTAATTGACCAGGTAACCTAATAACCAAAAAGTTACTATGAAATGACGTCTCCGATGACGAACTACTTTTTTCCATTAATACAATATCAAATACATGTACAGTACTGTTTGTTTAAATAGAGAATATTATGTGAGTTTTGGATAAAGTCATTAAAGATCACGTTTATCATACGATATATAGAGAATCATGGTAGCGCGAAGCTTGCCGATCAAAACTCACATTATTTTCTATTTATCCTATTATTTCTTCTTTTTCCCCGTTAATAATTATCATATATCGCATTTTTAGACAATTTTGTTCTTCCGTAGTTGACAAAAAAAGATTTCCAATTTTTGGAAAAACCCACAAATGATCTAAAAATAGCGATAGTATCGATAAACAGCTCAAATTTATACGATCGTTTTTATCATATCGATTTTCATCTGGTAATATTATAAACATGTATATATTGTTTTGTTTTGGGTGGATTTGATTTTTGTTGACCGAGAGTTTGTAAATAAAACATTCAAAAAAGCAAAACCTTGTGTTAAATAGTAATATGTGTAACCTACATGTACAGTTTATCAAGCGCTTCAGCACTATGATCGCTGTAAACACTGTTTACGTCGTCTGCTGTACATGTCATAGTCATTAAACCCCTTAAAATGGAAGAAAATTTAGGCATTTTCGAAGTTAATTGTCAAGAGCTAAGTATATTTTTTGAAGATGAATCTGGTCTTTTTGATATTCAACCTACATTTAGCAACACAGAACATGAGCAAAACCAACAACTTGAACAAGTCACAGAACTAGTCACAGAACAAGTCACAGAACTAGTCACAGAACTAGTCACAGAACAACGTCAACAAGTCACAGAACTATTCACAGAACTAGTCACAGAACAACTTCAACAAGTCACAGAACTAGTCACAGAACAAGTCACAGAAAAAAATTACAAAACAATCGAACAATGAGAACTTAAAGGATATTCGTACACCCTCAGTATCTACAGAAGTAAAGGAAAATCCAGAATTTCGCGGCATGTCGATTTAAGACGTTTAACAGTTCATTGAAAATTCAGAAAACAGAAATACTCGGAAGAAAACAATTTTAGATGTAGCCAAGTTTGAGCGGTCTCTCGCAGCCAAAAAGGACTCAAGACCCCTTACAGAAATTGAGCCTGATCTGTTAGATGAATATTTAGCTAACTTCATTCTTTCTGTAAGAAAAGCTGATGGGCAGGAATACGAGCCATCAAGCATAAAAAACATGATTTCAAGCATTGACAGAAAATTAAAAAGACAAAAATACCCAAACAGAATATTCTCTGAAAAATCCAACGCCTTTCAGTTGACCCGAGATGCTTTAACTGCAAAGCAAAAATCCCTTAAACGCTTAGGAAAAGGAAACAAACCCCACAAATCAAATCCAATAACTGATCAAGAAATTGAGATGCTCTACCAGAAAGGTATCCTGGGACAATCTTCAGCGAATGCAGTTCTAAACACTGTTTGGATAAACAACTGCATAATGTTTGGCCTCAGAGGAACAAAGGAAAACTACGACTTGAGGTAGCTTAACAAATTAATTAACGACTTGTTAAACTATCTTATATCTATAACCAGCAGTTTTATGAACACAAATATTTTAAACTATGCACAAATATGCTCTTGCTGAGATTCGAACTCAGAATTCCTCATAGTTCAATTGCTGTCAAACCAGAGGCGTTTTTTCCACTTAAACTACAAGAGCCTCTTGTGTGCAAGCCAAATATTCGCGGCTTTTTTTTCGCCATAAAATTAAAATATTTTTCCCCATACAAGATTGCGTCAGAATGTTAGATAATATTGCTTTTAAAATAAGAGACAGTTAGCTGTATAAATGCAGCTATGTCTCAAAAATACTTTTGCTTTTTCAACTTATTTTTATTGCAAGATTTGTTTTTTTCAGAGAAAATTAAAATGAAAAGTTTAAAGTGATATTAGACGCATCTTACAGTATATAGGTGTGTATCGCAACCGTTGTTTATTTTTGGTGTTTTCACCTAAAACAATATCCCCGAAAGAGAAAAATAACGCATTTGAATATCAACCGTACTTTCGTTTTGACAACTTACTAAAGAAATGATTCGATGTACGATGTGAATCTTAATTAAGTTAGTTTAAGTGCAGATCCGTTCATTCGACACAAAGACACATTGACAATTTTGTGTTACGGATCATTTTAATTTCCTACAATGATATCTATCATACGACACACGAACACTAACTCCGATCCTACAAAAAACAACTGGTAGCAGGATGAGTTGCAGATAATTGGTCAGTTACCACATTTTAACTAACNATAGGGAAGCATAAATAACATTATTGAGATATCATAAAACACATTTATAAACATTTACCTTAAGTGTTATTTCGGATTATACAACAAACAGAAAAACAGTAGAAGCTTTGTAGTTATAAATAATAATGTATATAACTGAAAATACATAAGAGATACACTTTTGCTTTAACTATAGAGAGATACATAAAAAATGACAATAATAAGAATAAGTCATATTATTCATACAAGTATATTTTATTTTGTTTTTGAACACAAACTATTACTTAATGTCTTGTTCAAAATGGTAAAGTATCATTAAACTTGGTTGTTTTAAATGTGACTCAACATATAATTCATATAACAAAGTAACATAAAATTATAAAATTGTTCTCTTAAATAGTAATTATAATTACTAACTGTCTTGCTTGTAATGGAAAAGCATCATACAATTTTGTGGTTGTCTTGAACAGGAACAGTTATTACTTATTATCTTGTTCATTTAAGGAACAGTTATTATTATAAAATTAATTTTTACATATTATAGTAAGGAAAATTATATATTGTAATGCTTATAATGGAAAAGCTTCATACAATTTTGTGGTTGTCTTTAACAGGAACATTTATAACTTATTATCTTGTTCATTTAAGGAACAGTTATTGTCATAAAATTGTTGTTTAAATATTATAGTAAGGGAAATTACACGTTGTTCTGTTTATATTGAAAAGTAGTATTGCATTTGTTATATTTACCAGTTAAATATGAAAGTAATGAAAATTACTCATTGTCTTGTTCATAGTGGATAAGTGTTTAATAGTTGGATATTATAGTAATGAAAGTTAATTATTGTCATGTTCATAATGGATAAGTGTTGATTGTGGATAAGTGTTAAACAGTTAGATATTATAGTAATGAAAATTACTAATTGTCATGTTCATAATGGATAAGTGTTAAACAGTGAAATTCTATAGTAATGAAAATTACTTATTGTCATGTTCATAGTGGATGATTGCTTAACAGTTAAATATTATAGTAATGGAAATAACTTATTGTCATGTTCATAATGGATGAGTGTTAAAGATTTGTCTTTAAACGGCAGTCTACATATTTCATATATTCATTGTAAATCGTTTCTTTATAATATTGTATTTTGTTACATAAATAAAGGATTGGTGTTGGAATGTAAATGGTCTGACAAATAAGCTTTCAGACAAAAGAATTTATTACGAATATTGAAGGATATGATGTTCTTTGTTTGCAAGAGACAAAATTGGCTAAAGATAATGTTATTAGCTTTGATAATTATCAAAGTCATGCTGTTCACAGACCATCTGAGCAAAATTTTCCTGTATCCGGAGGAATGTTACTCTTATTTAATACTTCAATTAGTTAAGGTATTTCCATTATTAAAAATACATGTAGTGAAATTCAGTGGGTGAAATTGTGTAAACATTATTTTTCACTAGAAAAGGATCTTAATATCTGTTTTACATATATTGCACCAGAATATTCTTCATATGTCATAAGACATAACCTGGATATTTTATCTTTTGTTGAGAAGGATATTAGTCATTTTAGTAATTTAGGTGATATTATGCTTTTTGGAGATACAAATGCTAGAACAAGTGTACAAGATGATTTTTTAGATGCTACTTGTAAACATTTGCCTTCCCCATATTTTAAGGGCAGTACTGGGCCTTTTTTGAAAAGAAATAGTCAAGAATATATTTTTAATAGTAGAGGTAAAGATCTTATTGATTTATGTATATCTGCAAATTTAGTTATTTTAAATGGCAGAACTTTCGGGGATTATATGTAAAACCCACATGTTTCCAATATAACGGGAATAGTGTTGTTGATTACTTTATTATTAGTGATGAGATTTTTTTTTTAAATTACTATATTTTCAAGTTGAGAATCACATTCCTTTTTTAAGTGACCACGCTAAATTGAATGTAAAATTATATGCAAAATTCAATAGGACAAGCATTATAAGTACTCTTTATGATTTGCCATCATCTTGGAAATGGACAGACACATCATGTTCATATTTTAAAAGAGCTTTATCCTCTATTGAAATTAGAAAGAAAATAGATAGTTTTGAAAGTGATTCGTTGCCGAATATTGATCAAAAGGTGACTAATCTTAGTGATATAATATACACAGCTTGTAACAAATCATTAAATAAAAAGATAAAATTTAGAAAATCCAGAAAGTCTCTGCCTAAAAAGAAATGGTTTGATAGTTACCTTGGGATAATGCGTAAAGAATTATTACGTAGAAGTTCGTTGAAATCCATGTGATAATATTTTAAAAGGATCATTCTTGCAATATAGAAAAATGTATAAACGTTGCTGTAAACAAAAAATAAATGCCTATGAAAAAGATATAATAACTAGATTAGATAATATGTTAAAAAATAACCCCTCTGAATATTGGGAATTAGTAAAATATTTGAAGGAAAAAGGCCAAGCAAATGATCCTGCTGATAACATATCAGCAGATAACTGGATAAAACATTTTACAACTCTTTTCAGTATGAAGAAAGATTTTGAACATATTGATGCAAAGTATACTAACATGCTACAAAATGTTGAAAGATATAAATCTTTTTCCGATTTAGATTTTGCAATTACAGAAAAAGAAATTGCCGAAGCTTTTTCATCATTAAAAAAAATCTGCTGGCCTTGACTCTATTAGTAATGAAATGATAAAGGCTGGACAAAATAGTCTTTTGCAATGTTATTAAAAAAACTTTAATTGTATACTTTAAAGTGGTACATATCCATCTGCATGGGAATCTGGTTATATATAAGCAATTCATAGAGATGGGGACCCTAATGACCCTAATAATTATAGATGTATATCAGTTATGCCATGTCTATCAAAAGTTTTCAATTGTATATTGAATAGAAGATTGCAAAAATGTATAGATAATGGTATTATAAATGAAGCACAAATTGGTTTTCAGCCTCACTCAAGAACATCCGATCACATGTTTTTTGTACGTACTTTAATTGATAATTTGTTTAGTAAGGGAGCTAAACTGTATGCATGTTTCGTTGACTTTTTCAAGGCTTTTGATAATGTTATTCACTCACTCCTTTTATATAAACCATGTAATATTGGTATATCTGGTCCATTTTATAATGAAGTTAAAAGTATGTATCAATCAAATGTGATGTACATAAAAGTTGGTGATGGTTAAATCATTTTCTCCCCAGATTGGAGTGCGTCAAGGGGACAATCTTAGCTCGAATCTTTTAAAGATATCTGAAAAGGATTTGCCATCAATTTTTGATAGTAAAGAGATGACCAAGTGTGTCTTCATGATGTGAATTTTAGTTGTTTGCTATACGCTGATGATTTATTATTATTGTCAACATCTTTAACAGGTTTACAGAATTGTTTGAATAAGCTATCAATGTTTTGTAAAAATAATGGTCTGATTGTAAATATAAATGAGACGAATATTATGACTTTTAGTAAAAATGGAAAGCTATCTAATGAAAAGTATTATTTTAATGAAGTTGAAGTCAAACATGTGAATAGGTATAAATATCTTGGAATTATTTTTGCATCATCTGTAACTTTTAACTACTGTCAGAATGATCTTTACAAAAGAGCATTGAAAGAAAGTTTTAAGATAAGTAAGGTTTTTAATTGATTACGTCAAAATGTTGACAGTATTATTCCTCTTTTTGATCATACTATCAAACATATCATCCTGTATGCAAGTGAGATATAGGGAACTCCAAACATCACTAGTTCTACTGTAAGGAAAACAAACTATAATTTATTGAATTCTTTTCAAAATATGTATTGTGATAAAAGGCAAGTAATTTTTTATAATACGTTCTTGGTGTACACAAACATGCAACAAATGAAACAGTGTGTGGTAAATTAGGAATCTACCCGCTATATATTGATGTAATATGTAACATCATTAAATTTTATCAAAGACTGATTTGCGAAAATGTTAGCAAACTTCTATCTAGTGCTCTGTTGAAAGCAAACTATTGTATGTTAATAATAAACAAGCTGGGTTTCCTCGGTACATCATTGTTTTAAACATTTAGATATTTTGGATGCTAATTTGTATAATAAGAACTTAATAAATACTGTTAAAACTAAGATAGTGAATATGTATAAAACGAACTGGTGCTTAAAAATTTCAGACAATGAAGGGAAGCTTAGAACATACTCATTATTCAAGCAAAGAGTTTTTATAGAGAACGGTACTTTCGACATATAAAAGATAAAGATGCAAGAACCTTTTTTACCAAATTTAGGATAAGTGCACATACATTGCACATAGAAACAGGCAGATATAAGAAACTCCCAGCAAATCAAAGATTTTGTAATTGTTGCTCCTCTAATCTAGTTGAAGATGAAATTCATTTTTCTATGTGTTGTAAAACTTTCGATATAAGTAGAGAATTATTTTTTAAACAAATTGAGATTTTAAATAAAAACTGTGTGTTGCTTAATAAAGAGCAAAAAATTGTTTGGTTAATGTCATCTGAAGACAGCAAAGTTCTGAAATGTTATTCTTAATATCTACTCGAGATTTATGTTAAACGTACTGTTCTGTTAGATAAAAATTGGTCGGGCTATTGAATTGTTTATTATATTTTATTGACAATTACAGTAGGTTGAATTTACTTACTACTTTTATTTCATCACTTATTTTCACGTTGCTAAACTTATGTTATTTGTGTTCCCACCAATACGAATTAAGCCTTAGTTACTTTTATGTCCTTATTTCTACCGAACTTTATTGATGGTTGTTATATTATGTTACTTGCTTAATGTTTTATATTTGTGATTATATATGTCATACTGTATGACCCTTGATTGGCTTAATAAAGTTATTCTATTCTTCTATTCTTCTACAACAATTCATTCCTGTTTAAGTCATATAATAAGTAATTACTTAAGTTGTACTTTTACATTTTTCTATTGTTTACAAACTGTTTTGGCTTATGGTTTATTATTGTAATTATGATTCGGCCATGCTAATNAAGAATTCAGAAATATTGGTATTGCTTGGAGTGGAAATATAGCATGTAAAAGTTTAGTCTACTTTTTACGTCTTGGAAAATTTAAAACTTGGAGTAACTGAAATGAAAGGAATGTCATACTTGATAAAACAAAACTAAAATATTCATGGAGAAATATCATGCTTGGAAAGAAATTAGAAATATTTCTTGCTTGGAGTTGAAATATCTCTCTGACCTGTCGGAAAGCTGATTTTGAAATTAAATATTAAAATTTAACTTCAAGGTTATTGAAACTTTATTAAGCACCTGAAAGCCTGTTTGAAGTACATATTTTGAAGAAATTATAGCAATTCAGTACCTCTAATTCATATTTGTCAGTAACTCAATCCTTGAGTTGAATATCTGACTACCGGTATATTTCTGGAGAAAGCATATATCAAGCTTGGAAAAAAAAACTGGAGCTCTGTTCATGATATTGCGCCTTGGAATTTAATGTTTTTTGATTTGTGAAGAAATTCAAATCTGGAAAAATATCAAAAATCTGAACTGATTCATGAAATATGTCTTTGGTTGAACAGAAAGTTGAAATATTTGCCTCGCTTGGAAAAGGAATACTGTCTAGGAGATAGTCAAATGAAAAAGAAAATGAACATTTTGTTGACAAGTTTGTACGTGTTATAAACGGTTGCTGGAGTTGATATTTAGAAATAACTGTAATTATTAATTTGTGTCAATTTCATGTAATCTTGCATTGGAAAATCTGAGTAGAGTGCATATATCAAACTTGGAGCAAACCTTTTAAAAATATGCATCACCTGTTTGCAAGTTATTACTCATTTTACCCTGCAATTAAATGAAAATTATATGAACCTGGCATTGTTATTACATTTCATAGTCTCTTCTGAATCTCGGCATTATGTCGTTCTTCCTTATACGCTCTGCAAAGTTTAACCAATCAGATTGTTGTTTACCAAGTGATGCAAGGGGTAGACAGTGTGTTCCAATATGTCTGATGTATTATTTTTTTGTGACAATTGTTGGAGATATTCATACTGTCACTACAGAAAACTTGCATGATATAATGCATGCTGGTAGCCTACTCTATTGTGCTATGAAACAAATCAATGGCAGTACACTGAATTCAGTGGATCCCAAATGATCCACCTCAATGCATTAGTTTTCAGGGTCGTGAATTTTATCTGAAGCCTAAAGATTTTTTTGACAGGATATTTGAATAACACTGATCAGACAGACAACCTGAACGTACATACATTACATCATGCTTTTACAAATCATTGACAAGTGTGAGGAACAAGTTTTTCATGTTGATTTTTTAATGATATGTCCGTAGGAATTTCATATCAAAACCAACACTTTTACATTTTTTATAGTCATTCCCGCGGTGCTAATGGACTTAGTTGCCCAAATGGTTTTTGTGTGTTGGGGTCTGTATTGTCACTGAATGCAGTATATGAACATATTTTGCAACTAGGCATATCTTGTGGGGTAAATATAAATTTTCCTACTCCATTTGCACTTCATGTAATTAACATCTTACAATATCCTCAACATCATAAAAATGTGGTAACAATTGTCTTGGAAAACATCAGTTTTCATATCAGAGCCCGTAAAAAGTATGAAAAAGGCGCAAGCCAGGTATAAATACTACTATCTTTCCTTTAAAAAGACAGAAACACCAAATAGACAATAGGTGCCTCCTTTCAGAATGTTGTGATGATCTTAATGTTCCATCACATGCTGAGACAGATACATTTTCAATTAACCAGAAGGAACCAGACTGCATACAAAGGGACTATGAACCTGATTTAATAAACAGGCACTCCTTATTGGGATATGTTGATGATTTAAATGTTCCATCGCATGCTGAAACAAAAATACTTGCTTAATATTGAAAACGAACCAGACTGCACACACATGGACTTTAGGAATGGACTTAAATATTGAGGAAGCTTATTCAGAGTGGACCTGAGTATGTGTGCTCTTGTTGTACACAAAAAATAATTCAGCACTCTGTCTCAGATGTTTCTAGAGTTCATGTGACTAAAGGATTGCAAGAGTACCTCACAGGTTATTGCAGTGTTGATAGGAAAGAATGGATCTGTTGTTCGTGTTTGAGATATGTCAAAAAGGGCAATGTGCCCCAGTTCTGGATAAAACATGGTTTAGAATTTCCAGACAAACCTAATGAACTTAGCCTTTCTAATCTTGAGGAAAGATTAGTGTCGCCTAGGTTGCCATTCATGCAATTAAGGGAAATGCCACGTGGTGGACAAATTAACATGGATGGAAATATAGTAAATGTTCCAGCTGATGTGACTAGTACAATTAAAAAGTTGCCAAGAATGATCAGTGACACTGAAACAATTATGGTTAAATTAAAGCGAAAATTGACTTACAAACATCATGTTGCATTTGAGAATGTACGTCCAAACAAGGTGTTTGAAGCTGCTCAATGGTTAGTGAATAATAGCCCTATTTTCAGAAATGAGGGCATTGTTCTTGATGATCACTGGTTGCAAAATCCTGAAAACTCAACATCTTTGTTTGAGTCTGAAAGTAATCAATATATGGAGTCATGTGATCAGGAAGAAGACAATTGGACAGAAGACGAAAATGTCTTAGAAAAGCCGACGGGCAACCAAGACACATTCCTTCAGTCCATAGACTTCTGAGAATTTAATCAAATACTGTCCTTGTCACCAGGTGAAAACAGCAGTCCTATTGCACTTTTCCAAGATACTCATTCAGAGATGCTTTCTTTTCCAACAATACTTTGTGGTGTAAAACGTAAAAATAACTCAGAACATATTGTTCCCCTTCATTATAACTCTATCTGCAAATGGGAACTCCGTAATGTTGATAGAAGGGTGGCAATGAGTGTACCAAATATATTTTTCAAATTGAAACGCTTACAGATTAAGCAGTTACGAGACAAGATTACTTTGGCTGTAAGAAAGTGTAAAGTCAATAACAAGACGTTTACTGATGGGGAAATTTTGGCTCCAGATTTTATACAGAATATTACAATGCAAAATGATGGCTAAAGGATAATAAGAAATATAAGTGGATCTCCTCCATATTGGGAACAGGCCAAGCGAGATGTATTTGCAATGATTCGTCAACTTGGTATTCCTTCTTGGTTTTGTTCGTTCTCTGCAGCTGAAACCAAATGGTACCCAGTGCTTAAAACCTTGACTAAACTTGTCAATGACAAAGATATTTCTGAAGAGGAAGCACATAAAATGACTTGGCAAGAAAAAAGCTTGCTCATTAAGTCAGATCCGGTTACTTGTGCCAGGTATTTTGATTATAGAGTACAAACTTTCATTAAGCATGTTTTGAAAAGTGAACTGTCTCCAGTTGGTGATATATCAGATTATTTTTACAGAGTAGAATTCCAGCAGCGTGGTTCACCTCACATACACATGTTGATATGGATTAAAGATGCCCCAGTATATGGGAAGTCTGAAAACAATCGGATTACAGCACTCATTGACAAGTATGTTACATGCTCAAATGATGTGTCCATACCTGAATTTGTAAACTATCAAACTCACAGGCATGCTTAAACTTGCAGAATAAGGGCAAATGCCAAAAAGCCAGTATGTAGATTTAATTTTCCATTGCCGCCCATGCCTGAAACAGTTATTCTAGAATCTTTACATCAAACCATTCATTCTGAACAACACAAGCAGGCATATCAAAAAATAATGAACACGTTGTCTGATGTAAATGGAAATATTGACGATATGTCATTCAGTGATTTCCTTGCGAGTTAAACCTCACATATGAAGCATATCTTCATGCATTGAGGTCACCGTTTACGCGACCAAGAATTGTTCTGAAGCGAAGTCTTTCTGAATGCAGTACTGAATTGATGAAGAACTGGCAGGCAAATATGGATATACAGTTTATATTAGATCCATATGCATGTATTTCCTACATTGTATCTTACATCTCGAAAGGTCAAAGAGGACTTTCTACTCTTCTTCAAGATGCGTGTTCTCAAGCAAGGGAAAATGACAGTGACATAAGACAGCAAGTGAAGAGGATAGGTAATCAGTTTCTGTCAATTGTTGAGATTGGTGCACAAGAGGCTGTGTATTTAGTCTTACAATTACCCCTTCGGAGAGCCACGAAAGAAGTCATATTGTGGATACCCAGAATCCTGAAAACAGAACAACCTTACTAAAATAATTTTCAGAACTAAAAAATCTACCAAAGAACTCTAAACATACAGAAACAGACAGTGTCATAAAAAGATACAAACGCCGACCAAAAATATTGGAGTCTTTATGTTATGCAGATTTTGCATCTTGGTATGAACTCTGTCCATTATCAAATAAAAAGCCTTCAAATTTTAGCATATCAGAACCTGAACTTCCAGAAATCGATTATGATCATGACATGACTGATGATATTGATGTTAGTGTTAGTGAAAGCAATAACAACATAATCAAATTTGCTTGTGGGACTCGTATGCGAAAATGAACTAAACAACAGGTGATTTACAGTCACAACACAGCTGTTAATAATAATAAGGAAGAACATTTCAGAGACAAATTGATGTTATACTTTAACTGGAGAAATGAAGAAAAGGACCTATTGGACGGATTTGAAACATTTGAAAGTAGTTACCATGCAAAGCAGCATATTTTGCAAGGAAACCAAAAAAGTATGAAATGGGTCATATGGAAGACATTGAAAATAGTGGTACTGATGCAAATATTTAAAGAGGGTGTTATTTTCGACATTCTTTCGTTTATAGGGCGTTTCGAAAAATAGGCTTCTTCAATAATTTTACTTCTATTTGTTATGTCTTTGCCATTAACTACTAGTTTGTGTATAGTTTTTTGTTTGCTTCTACGTTTTTCAATGTTTGCAAAGAATTTTGTATCGTTTTCATTGTGTTCAACATGCTGTGCCCGTGCTCGAAGTATTATGCCATTGAGGTGTGTGTGATAAAGTCCTTCTAATATTTTTTTTTTTGAAGCAATTTCTTTTTCAATGGCGGTGGTATCATTTGTGTTTTTTTCCATGTTTCTGTTTTTAAGTGCTTCAATTTCACTTTTATGGTTTAATTTTCAAGTTTATGTGTTTCTTTTTTTTAGCTCACCTGAGCACAACGTGCTCATGGTGAGCTATTGTGATCGCCTTTTGTCAGTCGTGCATCGTCTGTCGTGCGGCGTCAACATTTACCTTGTTAACACTCTAGAGGTCACATTCATTGTTCAATATTCATGAAATTCGGTCAGAACATGTTTCCTATTAATATCTTGGACGAGTTTGAAAATGGTTCCGGTTGGTTGAAAAACATGGCTGCCAGGGGGCGTGGCAGTTTTCCTAATATGGCTATTGTAAAACCTTGTTAAAACTCTAGAAGTCACATTTTTTTGTCCAATCTTCATGAAACTTGGTCACAACATGTGTCCCAATAAAATCTTGGACAAGTTAAAAACTGGTTCCGGTTGGATGAAAAACATGGCCGCCAGGGGGCCGGGCAGTTTTCCTGTTATGGCTATAGTAAAACCTTGTTAACACTCCAGAAGTCACATTTATTGTCCAATCTTCATGAAACTTAGTCAGAACATTTGTTCTAAAGATATCTTGGACGAGTTCGACAATGGTTCCGGTTGGTTGAAAAACATGGCTGCCAGGGGGCGTGGTAGTTTTCCTTATATGGCTACAGTAAAACCTTGAATCAACTATAAAGTCATCATTTTCTGGTCAAATAAAGTCGGATTCAACGCAAACAAACAATTTGATACCAAACAAAGTAATATATTTTGACACAATAACTCAATACAGCAAACACGTATTTAACAAATATTTAGCGAAATTTCTCATGATGACTGTCATTATTAATACATCTTCAACAACTTTAAACCTCATAGAACATATTCATTCCCGGTTAAAACGCAGCGTCGTAGCGATTATATTCATAAATGTTTTGCAATGGGGACGTATATATATGTTTACAGAAAAAAACACAATGGTGTATATATGTTGTAATTTTAAGTGAAACCGCTAAAGCCATTCCTGACAAACTAGGTTACGAAACTTCATCCTGCCTATATAGTGAATATGTTAATTTCTTAGTGTAAAATGGTCCATAAGTTTGACAAATGTCAAACTTAAAGGGACTGTAAACCACGAATGACGAAAAAAGAAAAGTTCTAAAATACTTTTTTTTTCAAAATTATTAGTTTATATTGATTAAAATATCACGACTGGTTAATAACACTTCGTTTTTAGTACATCTGTTTTTATTTGCCAGATGATATGATTTCTCTAAATGCTTTAATGTATCGCATTATCACAGTCGTTAGGTTTTGTGAATGTTTTGTGTGCTGTTTTGAATCAATGACACATTAAAAGACAGTGATCATTTCCTTTTCTTTCTTTCGATACAATGCTCAATTATAAATTCAACCCACATGGTCACTAAATCCGTATTCCTCCACTCCAAATTGTTTCAATCTTCTGTTTGTTTATCGTGTGATAAGACATAACAGTTGTAAGCAAAATTTCACATGCGCAATTATCTTTTTAAGAAAACATCCTGTAATGTTTACGACTTCTTATCGATCAGAAACTCAACTTGTTCTATAAAAAAATATTATCAAATTGACTTGTCTTTCTCTGGGTTTGACTGCTCAAAATCAATTGGACAACATGCATGCAAATATTTAATTTGCTTTTTCGTCTGCCAATTAGACCCATACGCAGTTCATAATCTTTATTGATAACTATATGGGGTACCATTCACTCGACTAATCATTATATTTGTTTTACCAAATATTGGGCCGTTTAAATGTTTTATTATGAATAGACGATGACATGAACAGTATATTCAAAGATGTCTTTATTGTTGTGTGATGACATGGCAACTTGCACCCAGTTTGAGATAACTAAATGGCTGGGTAAAGAATACTGATTTCATGTTGTAACTTCCAATTTGACATTTATATTTAAAGAGACCATACTATGTTTATGATCAGTGATCATAACTAAGACTGAGTTATCTTTATTTGGTGATGGATCACTACATACAAATTGAACCCAACAAAATGGTTTTGAGTTTCAATTGAATTATTTGACTTTCCGAAATCAATGTTAACCAGACAAAGACGTCAGAGTAAGTGGAATAGATGTTATGATCCATCAAAACAAAAGAGATAATAACACATAACTTGACAGCCTTGTGAGGCAAACACATAATTGACTCAAACAAGTTCTCTCATTCAAGAATCATTTAAATACCCAAAATCTGTAGATGTTTCCTCCGACGTTTGATGGGAACAGGCATTCTAATCTAAAATATGATAAAATAGTTATGCGTAAAGAAAATGTAAATATTATTTTTGTGTGTTAAGTTTGATTTATCGGTCGTTTTATAAAGTAAATTAACTCACGGTTTGTTTGGGTTAGCTCGTTTATCAGTAACAAGTGCATATACGTATGGCAGTAACTGAAAACTGACATACTTGAATCAGAGAGAAGCGGTAGAAAGGACTTTATGACCAAGCACCACACATATTATGTATCCTTCTATGCATCGATTTTGATTACCTTGAGTTGTATTACACAACAAGTTATATAATGACAAAAAAAACGTATAACTTGCACAGAACAGCATTAATCTCTTGTGTCTCTAATAGATGTTTCTAATATTGTGAGCATCCCTCTACAAGATGTGATGCAGGCTGCCGCTGTGTTAAAATATCTTTTATGTAAATGGCAGTTATACAGTAGCCTTATGAATATATCACCTGTTGCCATTATTGCACAGCACAGTGAAATGTGCGACTTGATAATACATATTATTTTGAAGACCAAAACGGCGAGGAACTTGGATAAAAACAAGTCACATATTCATCGACAGAAGGAACCCACATCATTTCCGATATATTTCTATACGTTTCCTCTGAATAAATCTCTTATTTTTTGCAGTAACATTATATTCCCCCTG
>VMBQ01010593.1:0-29936 GCA_007657795.1 Dreissena rostriformis | reverse complement strand
CCTCCGCAATTGCAAAGCACAGCGTCGAATATCACACCACAGAGCCAAGCGGAAAGCAACGGCTCTAGACCTTCAATTCTGAGTAATACTTCTGACATTGTACGCTTTATGAAAGACCTAAGTATCAAAGCAAAGAACAACTCGACCACTGTAATCGACACTGAACAAAATAGCAAACTGCGACGTCAGACTAGCGAGTTTACACTGCATGCAATGAATGACGCTCCGAATAGACCTGAACCTTATGTGGTCAATGAAAAAAACAACTATAAATTCCAGAGACGAATGACCGACGAGTCTTTGGACCAACACGTGGATAAGACAGCTGAGAAACCAAAGGGTTTGAACTCACCGACAGAAACGCAGGGCACACCGCTCGCAGCACCACCTACATATGACGAAGCCATAAATATGCCGTCAGGGGAAGTAATAATAGCAAGCCCATACTATTTGCCTCCCTTGATTACAAGGCCTTCCTGTCTACGCGTTCCCGGTGATATCTATTCTGGAACGAATTACCCGGATGAAGAATTAGAAGTGGCTCATGCACAGTTAACAAATAGATACGTGTAAACAACTGAGAAACCTGGAAACACTCGGAGAGTACCGACCTCTGACAAAACAGCTCGTACTCCAAACGTGTATGCGACGGCGGAGCTAAGTTTCTTTCATAAGGAATCCTTTTCAAAACTATTTCAGACAAGGGTCCTGTTGTAGTGTTTTGATCCGTTTGAGGTACATTTAAAGAGACCTGTTCACGTTTTGGTAAATTGATAAAATGGATTTTTTTCAGATCTGCAAATTTTCGTTGTAGTTATGATATTTGCGAGGAAACAATAATACTGAACATTTACCACGCTCTAATATATCCATTATATGCATCTTTTGACGATTTAAAAACCTGAAAATTATAAAGCGTTGCAAACGCGAAACGATTGAATAATTCGGAGAGTTCCGTTGTTAACGTTATATTTTGTGACATTACGAGAATTGCGCCAAAAGTCAGTGGTTCAAGTGCCGGTGTGGATTACTTTTTTTTCTTTCTTTAATTTAATCTTGTTTTATACTTAAGCTAATTACACGTTGTTCCGATTTTTACATTTATCAATTAATGACCAACTTAAAAAATATGCCAAAATCTGTGAACAAGTCCCTTTAAGCCAGTGTGGTCCAATAGCAGTCTAATTGTATCGGTTTTATTTAACTATGTCTTATTCAAAAACATTAAGAAAGTGTCCATTTAAATACATGCTGATGTAAATTTCATTAATATTGTGTAACGTAGTTGTAATTTCAATGACATTATGTGTTATAGGTGCAAGTAAAGATGCAACAGCAAGCAGTCGTTCGTGAGGGTTTCTCAGTTCCAACAATTACAGATGTTAATAAAATCCATCGGTACACATTAATAATACCGGATACATATTTCCGTAGCAGTCGTAAACAAATTAAAAGATGCAGATATATGATTTATCAAATTGTCAAATCGAAACGTATACATGTAAATATGTAATACTATGCTGGGTATTTACCAAAATCATGCTTTTTCTGCAACCTATTCTTAATAGCGTTTTTTTTTAAATGAAACTCATTTAGTCCTGGTTTTAATATTACTCTACATGCATTTGCTGATTTACAATTTTACTATCAACTTGTTGCATTTATTAATGTTTATACTTTATAATTCTATCGTGACTTATAACATAATTAAATACTAGGCTAATGTTCTATATAGTATTACATATGCTTAATATTTTTAGTTTGGTATGGGTACTTTCCGATTGTTTTCTGTTTAGAGAATGTGTAATCTATGTTTTTGTTCCATTGGTCTTCAATTTCTACACATGCAATGGCTTATATATATATATATATATATATATATATACGCCATTGCATGATATATATATTATTCTCATCATTACTTATACTGAACTGTGTGCAAATAATTTTAATATGGTTTGATTCTCTGTCTGTCTATCTGTCTGTCTGTCTGTCTGTCTGTCTGTCTTGATACATTTCAGTGTAAAAAATATTTACAATGGCGCTACATGTTAAATGTTACGCTAGCTTTATTAAGCTTTATTTAAAATGTTGCGAATGTATGTTACATAAAGAAATGATTGTGAATTATAATCTTTAAATAGACCATTACCTGTACTTGTGTAATGTTCCTTAATAAAAGACAATCTCTATGTTTTCACAGCAGTAGGAGGATTCTCCCCCAACACTTTGTAATTGTGCATACCAAGTTTCATAATTATATCTCATGAACCTTTAGAGTAGTTGTAGTTTTAGAGACAGACATTTATTAATTTTGACCCCTGCAGACATTTGCCGTATAATCATGTCATACCATTTAACATACATACCTGAATTTTTGACAGTATCTTGTATTATCATGAACATTTCGAGTTATTTCCGTTTTGAGTTCAAGCAATGGCAAACATATACACGTAGCTAAGTGTGGTTACCAAATTTTCTGATACTATCTCTTGTACTATTTGAGTTATTACAATATTTAGTTGTGTTCTATTCTTAATAAGAGTTACCCGATATTCGACCTCTAGCAAACATAAATGGCCATTAACAATCCTACATTTGCCCTTTATAAGTATACCAAGTTTCGTTCAATTATCTTAAGTGGTTTGCGAGATCTCGCTTGAAAGATTTTTTTTTGAGGTGATCGAAAAATCTGCTTAGGTAACTAAGGCACTGTTTCGAGCAAAATACTAAAAGACTTCAGAAAAAGCCNCCCCCCCTGGCAACCAGATGCAAAAAAAAAATGAATCTTGACACATATAACGGTTTATTTTTACAATGAGTACATTGTTCATTTTTAGAGTATAAGGAATAATTTATGTATTTTGTTCGTCATATAATCGGCGAAGCCGTTCTGCACATTTATTAAATGAACGTCAAGTATTGAAAGGAAATTATGCGACTTTGTGCTCCGCATTTCAATACTTATTAGGTAACAGTTTCTAGTATTGTTTTTTTGTATTGTCTTGTGGAATAGTTTTGAATGAAAAATAATGTGGGTGATTTTGTTTCTTTACTACAATGGTTGCCTTTCAAGTATGTGTAAAAGTAATAAGATTAAGAATACTCGTAAGACGAATATTGTGTATAAACGTTTGCTCAAGCACCATGATTTTTTATAACAATTATACATTCTATGACTATCGAAGGGAAACAGGGGTTAATCTCCTGATGATGTTTCTGGAGTTTCAATATTCATGTATATGAAAAGGAGTCATAAGAACAATAACATCATCAACAACAACAACAGTAACAACCACAGCACGAAACAATATCTCGTTTTATTCGTTTTATTTTCTCGTTGCATAAATAATACCTACTTAGTATGCAGTTCGGGAGGTAACTGCCGCGAGTTGTTTAGGAATGTTTAGTGATTACTGTCCCTTTAAATAGAAAAAGCGTTCACTGTTTCTATAAATAACTCTCTTCATAATGTTAATCACGTGAACCACACTACGCAATAGGATACTTCATGAGAAGTACAGAGTGGTTGAGCTGGTAAGTTATTTCGTTTTTATTCGTTGTACTAATTTATTTAACTGCATTTTTGTGTGTTTAATATGATACGATAGAGTTGGCAAAATAATAGCCGTTAATAAGTGATTTGATGATAATACCGTTTAATTTTATCTCCAAACTGCTTAACCTGTAATGCACTTTGTGAAAGAATCCATTTTTAAAAATGAATAAAATATGATAAAACAAATAAATATGATAATAACATATACTGAAGTGTGTGAATATAATCATTGTTTGATTAAATTTGTACGATTTTCTTGTTTTTACACATCTGAGTCTGAATAGTTGTACAGAAAATCATGATCTACGAAATCGAAAGTAGGAATATTAACATAAAAAACCACACTGTATAAGTGTATTGAATGGCGGAGCTATACTCTTGACTTAGTCTAGGGCGTAGCAACCGTCAGTTTATGATGACGTTTCATCAAAATATTTCGGCAATGCTGTTACGGTTCATACAAATAACATGTTCTTTTTATATATTGTAAACTACATTTTACGTATAACATTCCTTTAGTCTATATTTCTAAACAATTTTGATATTAATTTTAAGATAACTATTACAAAGTGTATGAAACAATCGCAGGTCAAAGTATTCTACCTGTTTTCTTAATATGATAAGTATTTTGCAGTACAGATATAATATATGTTTGTTATTAAATACATTTAATGATATTTTCAATACTGCAAAACTCTGTGAACACGATGGGGAACTTTAAATTAAGTTTTCAATAATTAATTATAACCACGCTCAACCATTATGTAAAATCAATATAATGTAGTCCCGGGTGTTGCGACCTTCACATCCTCAAAAGTCATGTAAATTAAAGTCAAAGTTGTATCCTGTCCTGACACAATTGCAGAGCAAATAAAGTAAATGACAATAAAAATGATCGGAAAAAATCACGAGCAAAAGTTAAGTAGCTTTAGTAAGATCTGAAAGAAACACAAATATTATCAATCACAAGATCAATACATTACGAATGTCATTTGTTAAAGTGGCAATACTGTCTTACAGGTTTTTGTTCTCACAACATATCAAGCTTTTTTTTTTAACGAGGCAATACAGTATAATTCCTAGAGATTGATTTGATACGAACTTATCTATACCAAAGGTAAACACAAACTGATAGTAATTTTCTATATAACTCATGGTACATATATCATATATTCTATTTTCGCTATTTCTGTTACTAAATCTACCTTCTTCAATATTTCAGCTATGTACTTAAGATCTTAATCTTATTTATAAGACTCTTTTTGTTGTTTTTATGAAGAATACGTATTTGTCAATAACACATTATTGTATCATATTAGAATTACAATTTATTTTTATGAGCTGTACTCGCCCAATATCCTGAGCTCTAGGAAAACCTCTTCAGAGTTGTTGTTTAGTGTAGGACTATCATGGTATCAACAACTTTTCATTTAACGAATGCCAAAACCTAAAGAATCAAATAATGTATTTGAAGAAAACAAAGCATACAGCGCCTGTTCAGATAAGTATTTTATAGCTTGTAAATATGTCAAATTTTGTGAATACGTGACACCAGGATTGGCAATTTTACAATATTTAGTTTTATGCAATCTGAAACACCCTTATCTATAAACCAATGTTTATTACTAAGGTCAAATCTTGAAAATCGTTATCTTAAAGACGAAAACAGAGAACACAGACAATGGTAAGCCATCAGAGTTATCTACAGTGAGCTCTAGCCGAATTAAAGTATTCCTGTCCGCAGCTTGCTATCTGAAAAGCACTGCAATCTTATAGTAATCTATGAACTTAAAATGGCTTTTTTTTTGTTCGGCCACAATACAATCAACATCATGCAAAAAAGCTTAGCTGCCCATACAGTGGATAATGAAGTTCTTCATTTCCTACAGATAGAAATTCGAGCTTAAGAAGAAAATCTATCGACTTATTTGTGGAAACATTATACTAAATTCGAAGAAAGGGTCATCCCAAAGTCTGTAATCAATTAAAGCGAATAGTCACGTCTCATTTGATCATACGACACGTACACACTATTTGTCGTAATGCAACAAATACTAGTAAATTTGTCGGTATCGGATTTGCTCAAACAGTAACATGGTCTGTATAAATTTCATGTTAGTGGAAAAACATGTGATATATTTTACCATAAATATAAATGTATGTATTTGAGTAAATTTAACTCGTTCATATTTATACGTTGGTTACTGACTAAGAAAATATTTTTTTTACATTTAAGTTGTATATACTCCGTCTCGCTTTTAACGTCTACAATTGTGATAGCGTGCAATATTGTCTTTTATTTGACATACCTAGCTAGCCAGATACGTGGAATTACATGTTTATTAAGAAGTTTAATGGTTTAGTATTTGTATTAGACATTGCACTGGGCACTCTTCGGTCTTTCCGTTGGCAAGCCTCTACCATCCAGATATCTTCGTCCAAAAGGCTTTCGCTTCAGTTTGCTGCAATAAAAAACGTTGCATTTGAACATGTACTCAAACCAAGGCTAGCTTTGGTTTTGAAAAAAAAAAACAACAACAACAAAACATAGAGGATATTTGTTTATGTCAGTGTAAGATCGTTTGTTATTTCATGAGTGATCATAGAAAATATATTTTCACGATTGGCGCAGGCACGAGTGAAAATATTCTTCTTCTATGATTACGAGTGAAATAAAAAACGATCTTACACTGACTTGAACACATTTTCTGTTTCTTTTATGCCCCTTTTTAAAGAAAACAATTAACAGCTGTTTCCCTTTCGCTGAAAAGTTACCCTTTTTCCCGTGGCGTGCCTCAATACATTGAAATGACGTCATTTTGTTGACAAAATGACGTCATTTTGTTGACGAAATGACGTTATTATTCCTGCGAAAATTTGTTATTTTTACCGGTGAAAATAACAATTTGTTTATTTTCACTGCTGTTATTTCACTGCAAAAATGTCATATTCTATCATTAGGTATAAAAGAAAAATCAATCTTATCGGGCTTTAACAATATAAAAAAAACTTGGAATATGAAAACATAAAGCCGTTGACTTGCAACCCTGTCCCCTCTCCTTCCCAGTTAAGACAGACAGACAGACAGACAGACAGACAGACAGACAGACAGACAGACAGACAGACAGACAGACAGACAGACAGACAGACAGACAGACAGACAGACAGACAGACAGACAGACAGACAGACAGACAGACAGACAGACAGACAGACAGACAGACAGACAGACAGACAGACAGACAGACAGACAGACAGACAGACAGACAGACAGACAGACAGACAGACAGACAGACAGACAGACAGACAGACAGACAGACAGACAGACAGACAGACAGACAGACAGACAGACAGACAGACAGACAGACAGACAGACAGACAGACAGACAGACAGACAGACAGACAGACAGACAGACAGACAGACAGACAGACAGACAGACAGACAGACAGACAGACAGACAGACAGACAGACAGACAGACAGACAGACAGACAGACAGACAGACAGACAGACAGACAGACAGACAGACAGACAGACAGACAGACAGACAGACAGACAGACAGACAGACAGACAGACAGACAGACAGACAGACAGACAGACAGACAGACAGACAGACAGACAGACAGACAGACAGACAGACAGACAGACAGACAGACAGACAGACAGACAGACAGACAGACAGACAGACAGACAGACAGACAGACAGACAGACAGACAGACAGACAGACAGACAGACAGACAGACAGACAGACAGACAGACAGACAGACAGACAGACAGACAGACAGACAGACAGACAGACAGACAGACAGACAGACAGACAGACAGACAGACAGACAGACAGACAGACAGACAGACAGACAGACAGACAGACAGACAGACAGACAGACAGACAGACAGACAGACAGACAGACAGACAGACAGACAGACAGACAGACAGACAGACAGACAGACAGACAGACAGACAGACAGACAGACAGACAGACAGACAGACAGACAGACAGACAGACAGACAGACAGACAGACAGACAGACAGACAGACAGACAGACAGACAGACAGACAGACAGACAGACAGACAGACAGACAGACAGACAGACAGACAGACAGACAGACAGACAGACAGACAGACAGACAGACAGACAGACAGACAGACAGACAGACAGACAGACAGACAGACAGACAGACAGACAGACAGACAGACAGACAGACAGACAGACAGACAGACAGACAGACAGACAGACAGACAGACAGACAGACAGACAGACAGACAGACAGACAGACAGACAGACAGACAGACAGACAGACAGACAGACAGACAGACAGACAGACAGACAGACAGACAGACAGACAGACAGACAGACAGACAGACAGACAGACAGACAGACAGACAGACAGACAGACAGACAGACAGACAGACAGACAGACAGACAGACAGACAGACAGACAGACAGACAGACAGACAGACAGACAGACAGACAGACAGACAGACAGACAGACAGACAGACAGACAGACAGACAGACAGACAGACAGACAGACAGACAGACAGACAGACAGACAGACAGACAGACAGACAGACAGACAGACAGACAGACAGACAGACAGACAGACAGACAGACAGACAGACAGACAGACAGACAGACAGACAGACAGACAGACAGACAGACAGACAGACAGACAGACAGACAGACAGACAGACAGACAGACAGACAGACAGACAGACAGACAGACAGACAGACAGACAGACAGACAGACAGACAGACAGACAGACAGACAGACAGACAGACAGACAGACAGACAGACAGACAGACAGACAGACAGACAGACAGACAGACAGACAGACAGACAGACAGACAGACAGACAGACAGACAGACAGACAGACAGACAGACAGACAGACAGACAGACAGACAGACAGACAGACAGACAGACAGACAGACAGACAGACAGACAGACAGACAGACAGACAGACAGACAGACAGACAGACAGACAGACAGACAGACAGACAGACAGACAGACAGACAGACAGACAGACAGACAGACAGACAGACAGACAGACAGACAGACAGACAGACAGACAGACAGACAGACAGACAGACAGACAGACAGACAGACAGACAGACAGACAGACAGACAGACAGACAGACAGACAGACAGACAGACAGACAGACAGACAGACAGACAGACAGACAGACAGACAGACAGACAGACAGACAGACAGACAGACAGACAGACAGACAGACAGACAGACAGACAGACAGACAGACAGACAGACAGACAGACAGACAGACAGACAGACAGACAGACAGACAGACAGACAGACAGACAGACAGACAGACAGACAGACAGACAGACAGACAGACAGACAGACAGACAGACAGACAGACAGACAGACAGACAGACAGACAGACAGACAGACAGACAGACAGACAGACAGACAGACAGACAGACAGACAGACAGACAGACAGACAGACAGACAGACAGACAGACAGACAGACAGACAGACAGACAGACAGACAGACAGACAGACAGACAGACAGACAGACAGACAGACAGACAGACAGACAGACAGACAGACAGACAGACAGACAGACAGACAGACAGACAGACAGACAGACAGACNGTCTTTCAGGTTCAGCATGTGGAAATTTGTGGGTTTTTTTTTTTTTTTTTTTTTTTGAAAATGCAAAATTTTGTTAGTTTCCCTATGGCTTGAACCTAGGTAAATATAATATTGACGGCTTGAAAAAACTTAGTTATCAATTGTAAAGTATTTGGGAGCAAAACATAAAATACACCAATTTCCCAATTTGGGTTTTCACGACTCGATTTTTCCCAATTTTGAGGTTTTCACGACTCGATTTTTCCCAATTTGACCGGTACGGGTACTTTTCCCAATTGCACAAAAAAAATCGCTGTTAAAGCTATCCACACTTTCAAAATCATTCCCTTTATATGCCATTTTTTGTGTTCTTTAAGTCCACCCCTCTTCCGACATACCATTATTTTCGTTTTTGCAGTATCAACATTAAACCCCCAAGAATTGCAGTATAAATATAAACTATCTTGATGAGATTTGGCTTCAACAGGTGAATTGCCCACATAATTAAACAAATCTGAATAAGATGAATATGATTTAAACCGTGACTTAGTATTAACATACATTTCCTTCACTATTCTAAGCAATTTGCCTTGCATACCAGACTTTAACATTTTCAACCATAATGCATTGCGGTATATACTATCAGAACTGTTCAACATATCAACGTACATGTATACAACATACAAACGTTTATTTAAACTCAAATATATATATATATGTAGTTGTTTACATCATTAACAACATCTTTTTATGCAAAGCGAGTATAACCTCTTCTGTCCATTTATCAGACAATACCAGTTTATTTAAATCACACTCATTTTCTTACCGCATAAGATGTTAAAAAATCAGTGTTCCAATATAAAAAAACACCATGCTTTTTTCATTTATACACCGACGGTTTTAAGGATCAACACCGTGATGCTTTATTTTGAAAAACAAAAACAAAACAACAACGTTCTAACAAGAAATAAGGCGTCAGAACAAATCATCAATATTACTTGGCTATTATAGCTTTTTCGGATCATACTGGAGAAAATTTCATTGTATGCACTGGTTCGTTTTATGTGTATTGTAAACTATCAAAGATTGCATTTTTTGGGTAATATTATCATTTAAAAATCTTCATTTTTGGCTGATTCCTAGCCATAATAGAAAACGCGGTAATTTAAGTCTGAATCTTCGGCAAAATAATATCTTGATCGCCCGATTACAAATGCTCAGTTACCAAATAGTGATTTCTAACCAGCAATTATTAAAGTAATACATTCAGAACTGCAGCAATTTGACATTGGGCAACTACTGACATATATGTGTGTTTGTACAAAAATACGTTGTTTTGTTTCAAAAGAGATATGACGAATGCGTTGTCATTTTCTTTTTTTGTGTCCGCTTTTAGGGTAATCCAATTAGATTTTACTGTGCATATACAATATTAAGCCACACCAATGTGTCACTTATTGTATCATATTCGTTTAATGCGTGTGTCATTTTCGACAGACATGACACCTGTGACATATTTGGAGGAATTTTTCATTCGTGTTACATATTCGATCCGTGATATAAACGGTGCAACAAAGCCTACTCTTGATTCTGGAACATCTTTTTTTCAGACAAGCATGGTCAAATCGTATTATCAAGCTGAAGAATAGGACATTCCCGTTTAAACATGGCGTTAAAGAAAGACGAAACGAGACAAACATGGCCAAACATAGGCACCGACCTAATGACTAAACGTGTCAAGGGATTCCTCCTCAGAGATACATTTGAGTGTCCCTGGAAGAAATTTCAACGTCCTGGAGCCACTGATCTTTTCAAATGGAAACGGATGTCATGCGAACCCATTCCTTCAATTGAGGTGCATATTTTTTATTAAAATAGAACAATATGTAATCGGTATAAATGAACACTTTCTTTAAAAGTCTTTGGCGACGGAATGTAATACTTAAAATGCATACGTTCATGTTTTTGTTTTGTTTCAACGCTCTTGTGATAAGAACTTACCGCTTAACACACGCGCACGCACACATGCACACACGCACACACAACGGCATTCAAGATTAATACAAAATGATACAGAAACAATGTAAACTTGAAACATTAATTATTAACTTGAAAACATTAATTATTAACAGTAAAAAACATTTTAAACATTTTAAATTGTGTGTGCAAATTATTACATCTGATAAGTTTATAATGAAATCACAAATTGTAACATAAAACTTGTTTTCGACAGATCCTTGAGAAAACACTGCCCGTCGAAAAAAGAGAGATTTTAAATGCTATCTCAGCTGACAAAATTCGCGTAAAGTGGATCGGACATGCAACACTGCTTCTGCAGATTGACGGACTGACCGTTCTGACGGACCCGGTGTTTGGGCCTATCGCCGCGCCATTTGATACGCCATTTATGTCGTACCAGAGGTATCGGCCAGCCGCCTGTCAAGTGACGGACATCCCTCGTCTGGATGCTGTCATCATCAGTCACAATCATTATGATCATCTGGAGTCTAACGCTGTATTAGCAATAAAAGCGAGATTTACCAATGTTCGCTGGTTTGTACCTGAGGGTATGAAGAAATGGCTTGTTAAAAAAGGAATTGAAGATGAACATGTTTCAGAATTGGAATGGTGGCAATATGTGAAATTTGGAAACATAGATTTCGTTTGTGCGCCTAGTCAACATTGGTGTCAACGTACTCCATTTGATCTTAACAAGGTATTCTTCCGCTTTTTCGATATTGACAATAATATTTTGCCTTAAAACAACGGGATTTTTTATTAACTTTATTATGATACTACATGAGCTATTATATTTTGCTACTCTTTCATGTTACTTGGTTTTACAAACAACTTTGTTGGCATGTATTTAAGCGAGTATATACGATTTTTATCAACATTTTATATTCGCATTCACAAACCAATCCATGCACATTAACGACAAATGTTAAATAAATATATAGTCACTAACTTTTAATAGTACAGCTAAATATATTTGTAATAAATTTATTTGACTCAATAATGATGAAAATACACCGTAACGGCGAAGCATCTTTACATTTGTTTTGCATTTATTTCATTTATCTTGTCGTAAGCATATTTTATCTTATGTCTTAATGATTTCAGTGTTTGTGGTGTAGCTGGATACTTAAGGGACCCAATCATACGTTCTATTTTGCCGGGGACACGGGCTACTACGACAAGCTCTTCCAAAAAATAGGTCGGACGTTTAACCCAATACACCTGGCAGCAATACCCATTGGGGCATATAACCCTAGGTATGTATGGCCTTAGAGTTGATTATAGCTATAATATATTTCACTCTTGTATTGCTTATTTTTATGGTGCAATGTAATGTTATTTATTATCAAATAAATTAAAATGTGTGTGTTAACCTTCTTGAATTAAAACTAAAATTATATCAATAGCGGTAATCGTGACAGGTTATAACTGTATTCACAAACTGCAATAACATTAACATAAGTACGCTATATTATCCAGTAATTGAGCTTATTTCATGATTAAACCTACTTAATACAAAAGGGAACGTGATATTTTATGAACGAGATTGTCTATAGTTAGACAAAATAGAAAAGTTGAAGTATTAGTGGCAAACATGGGCAAAGTCTGTTTGTATGTATGTTTTGGGAAGTTATATTCGTATTATGTTCCAAAATTTTCAACGTAACAAAAAAAAATACAGGAGGAAACTCATTAAATAAGTAAAAATCAATAAATAAATTTCATCCGTACATGTTTACACGATCATTACAATACGAGAATTAGATCTATAAATAGCAACACTGAACATTTGTCTATTTTCATCATTGTAGGTACTTTAACGTTTAACTTTAACAAACCAATACACAAATTATTTAAATAAATGTCTGATTTAGTTTTTGCAGATTGTTTTTACAATAAATTTCTGTATATCAGTAAAGTCTATGTTCTGAAAAGCATTTGACATATATTTTGTGTGGTACCATATGTGGTATGCTAATTGTGTTCTAATCATTTATATTATTTAAATTAATGTGCGCTCTTTTATTAAGTGCATTGCAATTTTATTCTACAAAGTTTTGCTGTAATAACGTTTATGTGTTGACAGGTTCATAACTCAGTACCAGCACGTTAATCCAGAGGAAGCTGTGCAGATTCATGAAGACATCAAGAGCGAAGTATCCGTCGGAATTCATTGGGGAACATTCCATCTTACAAATGAGGTTGGTACACGTAATAATTTAACTAGAATAATCAATGATATAATAATTGCAGGGTGCAATTAACGCACTTAGTTAGAAAAAGGTTCACCCATTTAATAACTAGTGACATGTACTGTTAGAAAATAAAGTATTTTTTGTTAATTATCTTTTTGCGCAATTAAATACAACGTCGAATGTGACGGTAAAATGTAGAACGTTATTTGATTTTGCGAAATATCGCAATATTATATATAGCAGCACTGAACATTTGTCTATTTTCATCATTGTATGTACTTTAACGTTTAACTTTAAACAAACATTATTGTTTATACTGTTTAATAGCATTGAGCGCATTAGGCGTATGACTATTATTTCAATATGTGCTAAAACATTTTCAGCACTATTTGGAGCCACCACACTTAGTAAAAGAAGAAATGGTTAAGCGCGGATTACACAGCAAGTTTGTATGTCTGAATATTGGAGAAACGTGGGATGTTGGCGACGAGAGGGACGAACCGAAATTCATGGGCGAAGATGTGAAAAAAGCAGTAGAGGAAAGTCGCAAACGCTTTGAAAACACAGACATTGAAAGCAGTTTATAAATGTTAATGTCATTTATTTGAAACTATTAATGGTCTTTGCGTGATCATACAGCGAGTTGGATATCACGTTTGTTGTGCGATGTTGTTTGATGTTCATGTTTTAAAATTGTAACATGTATAGGTTTTTTTAAGGTATTGACAAAAATATGTGCATTTTATATCGGTTAATCGCTTAGTTGGACTAAGCTTGCACAAAAATAGTGCGAGCTGTTAACGGCAAAATGGTCTGGAAACAAATCATTAAGGATCAGTGGAAAGCTGTTTTTAATGACTGGAGTAGATGTCTTTGATATGTGACTGGGAATGATATTTGAGCCATCTGGTCAAAAATGACTTTTTATGTGAAGCATATATCATATAAGTGCTAAATATGTTTTTAGAATCAGTAAGAACGCAGTGGGAGTCATTTAGCATGGCACTTTTCCGAGAGTCCGTTCGTACGTCTCGAAGCTTGTGTTTTGAATAAGACTGATTATTGGATCGCGCTCAAACTTTCATAATTTGAAACAGTTGAATAACCTTAATTTGTAGATGCTCGTGAAGAAAGAACTTTGGGCTGTGTACAGTTTGGGCAGAGTTATGGCCCTTTGAATTTGTTTTCCACTTTAAAATATTTTGTTGTCCGAAACTCTTGTTTTTAACTTCACTTTACATGAATACAAGCTAATTGATGCATGCTGATTATGATTGTTAGCTCATTTGATGTTGTGGTAGGTGGCGCTCTGGCATCCGTGGTCGTATATCGTGTCGTCATCAATTTGCTTCAAACGACAACTCCCCCTAAAGCGCTAAGCATATTTTCACGAAACTTCACAGTAATACTCCTTGGATGACCCTTTCATTTTTTTTTCGAATCGTTCCGGTCCGCTGCATATGTAGGTCACCAGAGCTTAAATAGATTTTATTAGTGGAAACTTAAAACATCTCCTCTGAAACCGCATGGCTCTGAGGTTTAACATTTGGTGTGTAACCCCGTCTAGTTGTCCTCTACAAAGAGTGTTAAAATCATGCTGCTGCGATTAAAACTGGCTGAGCCCCAACGTTCACATGATTGAGATAGACTTGTATAGTAAATAACTGTAAAATTCTTCTCTGTAACCGCAAGTCTCAGAGGTTTAATATGTGGTGTCTAACATCATCCAATGATCTTCTTCAAGGATTGCTCAAATCATGCCCCTGGGGGGTCAAAACTGGATACGCCCTGTGGATCACAATATTTATATAGACATACATAGTAAATCACTTTTAAAAAATGTCTTCACTGAAACCGCAAGGATCAGGGGTTTACTATTCGGTGTATAATATCGTAGAGTGATCCTCTACCACGCTTGTTCAAATCATGCCCCTGGGTTGAAAAGCGGCCACATCCCAGGGCCCAAATGATTTATACCGACTTATATAGTAATAAGTATTGAACAAATATCTGAAACCGCAAGTCCAGTAAATTCGATATTTAGTATGAAACAACAGATAGAGGTCATGTACAAAGACTGTTCAAATCATTCCCCTGGAGTCAAAACTGGCCACTCCATGTTGTCACATGATCTTTTTTATATAGAAAATAACTTTCAAAATGTTTGAAACCGTAAGGGTAAGGGATAAAGTAGTTGGTGTATAATATCGTATACGGGTTTTCGACACAGTTTTTTCGAATCATGCCTCAGGGGTTAAACTGGCAACGCCCCAGCGGAAATTTCCTTTAAAAGATATACTTTTATAGTAAATAACGTAAACAATATTCTTCTCTCAAACCAAAAGTCCCAGAGGTAAACTATATGGTGTGAAACATCATCAAGTGGTCCACTACAAAGATTGTTAAATCATGCCTCTGGGGTGAAAAACTGGTCGCTCCTTAGGGGTCTCATGATTTATATACACTGATAAATTTAGTAATTAAAAAAAAATCACTGTAACCGCAAGGATCAGGTGTTTAATATTTGGTGTGTTACATAGTCTAGTGTTACTCTACCAAGTTTGTTCAAATCTTGCTCCTGGGGGCAAAACTGGCCACGCCTCAGGGATCACATGATTTATACAGACTTTAATAGTAAATAATTGTAATTTCATCAGATGTATACTATGATAAATAACGCTATTGAAAATTATACTTTTTGTCATAAGTAGATTATTCACGGTCAATTCTTAAATCGTAGTAGATCAAACACGTAGCCCTGAAAACTTAGTATTAAAATAGTTGTTCGCTTCTAAACAACTAATAATAATACAATTTCATAACAGATCACACGTCTTCATATTTTCCTTCTATTATACTATGAACTCATTGTTATTTTCTGATCATCCGGCGCATTGTGTTAACGAGTTTTATGCATCGTATTTGATTTACTGTTATACCGATGTACGGTTGATAAACGTGGTACATTTGACTTATCCATTTACTGTTTCTCGTATTGTTCAAACCTCTGATATATACTGGATACAAACGTGCATGCATTCATGGATAAACAGCTTTTTAACAGATATTTCAAAATTATCAAATCACCAAGATCAAACATCTCTCTACTTACAGCAATGCAAATAAATATATAAGTAATTGATTAGAGTGAATATAAGTTACTTATATATGGATAAAAACCAATATATAAACGTTACTGCTGCCAGGATCACAACTTTGTCCTGGCGTTTTATATAAAAAGAAATTCTTATTGTCTTCAAATTTGATGTGCCTCTTCACATCCTTCCAAGTAAACATCACGCCGAGTGCCATGGTTGTAGATCAAAGCGTTCTATACATTGCGCAGAAAAAGGAATAGTCTACGGACTAAAATACTTATTCAACGAACGACCAACGGAAAGGTGATTAGCAGTATATATCCGCTTTTGCCAAAAGTGTATGGCATTTATTTTGTACATCTATGTGTAAGAGATATGCGCAATTAATACAGCGCTGGTAGGAACTAGTCCTGCGAGTAACATATTGTATTACTATTTTCATTTAATAGTGCATGATTAACTTCACAACTTCTGTTGATATGATTCTAGTATTTGTCTAACACAAGACATTTTGGTAACATTACATGTTTGACAAAAACAATCAAAACGTTGACAGCGTCGGAAGGCTGTTGGCAAGAATTGGCCAGAACTAAGACTGAGAATTAAGACTAAATGAAGGTTACATATGCATCATCACATTAAGTACATATTATGAACCCGCAAATGTTAACAACCAATGGCGATCATACAAGTGTATTTGAAAAGTTGTCCACATTTAAACTCACTTCCAAACGAGGTAACAACGATTACAAAAAAAACAATAATTTCACTCATAAATCTTATTACACAAGAATAATTGTTGTTAATAATATATTAACTTCTCACTTCAGTGCTTGAAATACTACACAAATGCGACTCTGTTTAAAAGGGATTTGCTTGTTTGGTTTTAAATAATTGTTTTTGTTTATTAGATTATAGAGGAGGATATCTTTTATTTGTCAGAAAGAGTTTAGTATGAAATCAATAGAGGTCATTTTCTACGCAGAAGTTGACATCTCTCATAGTTAAAAAGATATCCTTCGGACAAACAATAACCAAAATATTTTCCAAAGAAAAACTATACAAAATATAGAGGCAACAGTAACTCTTGTGAATTGTCGACGCCTCTTAGCCTTGTACATCTCATCTCATCTTCGCCTGTGGTCCCTACTTGGATATAGGCGACCGACAATCTTCATCTAGGCGTCTCGATTTTGGACCAGTCTCTCCGGCTGTCCACACGTCTTGCCCATATTCATGGCATTTGCATCCAGGTGTTTCCAGGCCGCCCCTGTTCCTCTTTTCTTGAGGTTCCAGGTGAGAGATTGCCTTCTCGGATTGGATGCAGGCTTGCGAAGGGTGTGACCTATCCATCACCAACGTCTCTGAAACATGTCTTCTTCAATGGGCTGCTGCTTCTTCATAATACCTCGTCGGTGATTTTGTCTGGCCAGCCGATCTTGAGGATCTTCATCAGGCAGGTTCTGATGAAAACCTAGATTGTTTAACCTCATACAATGTTTTTGACTGACAAAATATCATGGTAAATATTACCAAAGGGAGAATAAACACTAAAAATATGGAAGCACGAGTTATCGCTCTTAAGCGCAGCATTTCACTTCAATAAGATAAATCGACCTTAATAAATTCATGTTGATAACTCGTATAGAAATATGCCCACACACACATCGTAATATTTAAGGTCGTATCTGGAGATAAAAGTTGAAAATACAGCACTTAATGTGATATCTCAACGTGTGTGTCATAGCGGTAAGTGTAGTTACTAATCGCCGTATATATTATTGATATATTTGTTATTTCACCGTGACTTGAACTGACAAAATATGCATTTTATGATTGTTGCAATGTCTTAACAGTTTCTTTCTAAGTGTTTAAATAAACCGTTTTTTGTTATCTCTAAAATGACCGATCATAGTATTTGGTGAAGATTTTATAAAGACTTGTTCACAGTTGAGCCATATTACAATTGAAAAGTCATATAATCAAAACACAAGAAATACAATTTATAACATGACTTACGCTCCAGGAGTGAAATAACATAATGCTCAATTTCGTTTATTACACGGGTGTTATTTCACTAGTTATATAACTATGCAAATTAGCCGAATCACTTAAAAGATATTCATACGCGCTGTCAAAGACAAGGCATTTACAACCGCAACTTGCTTACCCACAATGCACCTTTTTTTTACTGCGGAGTGCAGCTTATAGTTACACAACCATATAGGATTATTCGTCCAGAACTACTTCTCATGCTCAGGTACACACAATGACCGCATTGCTGCTTCGTTATAGATATCGACCTTTCCTCTATATGGCACGGAGGGGAATACATGTGTGTTTTAAAGCATTTTGTTGGTCATGTTATAAATAGAATCTTGCATTAGTGGTCGTTTTGTATTAAATTTATTAAACTCGTCATCTAAATGAAGATAAAAACTCGGCAAGCCTCGTTTTTATCTTCATTTAGATGACTCGTTTAATAAATTCAATACAAAACGACCACTCATGCAAGATCCTATATATATTCAACTAAGCAAAAAAAAAATACAAAAAAAAAAACACACACAACCACTTTCCTTTCAAACACAAATGTAAAAAATGCTATTCGATAGATATTCATAAATTGAAATTGAAAAAGCATTAATCGTTAGTAACGCTTTAATTCCGTTTCTTAAGCAAAACGTGTACTATCGACATAATTATTTAAACTACCAGCAATGCAGTTTCAAAGCGTGCGTGATGTAGTGGTAGCTTGCTTGCTTTTGATGCGTTTGCTTCTAGAGGTCCCGGGTTCGAAGTTTGGCCGACCTACTTACCCTATTGTTTTGGAAATTGTAAAGCAAACAAACAACATATCTTGCGCAAAGTTTATCATAGTTGTTACTGGCAACACAAATTTAAGACGTTACTAGTCGTGCTACCATTTTGTTATGTTTGCATTTTTCCTTTGCTTCTTGCTCATGCATACATTATCATGCACATATCTTGCATTACATATTTTTAGCTCACCTGTCACGAAGTGACACGGTGAGCTTATGTGATCGTGTGATGTCCGACGTCCGTCGTGCGTGCGTGCGTCAACAATTTGTTTGTGTGATGAAACACAGTTTTCATCCAATCTTTATGAAATTTGGTCAGAATGTTTATCTTCATGAAATATTGGTTGGGATTGTATTTGGGTCATCTGGGGTCAAAAACTAGGTCACTAGGTCAAATAATAGAAAAAACCTTGTGTAGACAATAGAGGTCACAGTTTTCATCCAATCTTTATGAAATTTGGTCCGAATGTTTATCTTGATGAAATCTGGATTGGGATTGTATTTGGGTCATCTGGGGTCAGAAACTAGGTCATTAGGTCAAATCATAGAAAAACCTTGTGTAGACAAAAGAGGTCACAGTTTTCATCAGATCTTAATGAAATATGGTCAGAATGTTTGTCTTGCTGATTTGTTGGTTGAGTTAAAAAGTGGTTCCGGTCCGTTGAAAAACATGGCCGCCAGTGGGCGGGGCGGTTTTCCTTATTTGGCTATAGAAAAACCTTTTGAACACTCTAGAAGTCACAATATTTGCCCAATTATCATGAAACTTGGTCAAAACATTGTTTTTATTGATATCTCGGACGAGTTCGAAGATGGTCCAGATCGGTGAAAAAACATGGCCACCAGGGGGCGGGGCAGTTTTCTCTATATGTATATAGTGAAAACATGTGAACACTCTAGAAGTCACATTTGTGGTCCAATCTTCATGAATTTTGGTCAGAACATTTGTTTCCTAGATACGTAAGTTAAGTTCGAAAATGGTTCCGGTCCGTTGAAAAACATGGCTGCCAGGGGGACGGGGCAGTTTTCCTTATTATTTATATAGTAAAAAAGGCTTGTGAACAGTCAAGAAGTTACATTTTTTGCCCAATCATCATGAAACTTGGTCAAAACATTGGATTTATTTATATCTCAGATGAGTTTGAAAATGGTCCCGATCGACCAAAAAACATGGCCGCCAGGGGGAGGGGGGTTGGGCAGTTTTCCTTATATGACTATAGAGAAACCTTGTGAACACTCTAGAAGTCACAGTTTTTGCCTCATCATCATGAAACTTAGTCAAGACATTGGTTTTATTGATATGGTCAAGGTCATCCTTCAAGGTCAAAGGTCAAATATATGGGGGACATAGTGTTTCACAAACACAGCTTGTTCACCTTGTACTTGAGTATTTTAAGAGAATGATTTTCTTGATGCAAATCAAAGTAATAATCGTATCTGACTCATCTGGCTCGAACACTTGATCACTATGTCATATTTTTGACAAAAAATTAATGAACCGACTCCTCTCACGTGAGCGAACTAGGGCCATCTTGGCCCTCTTGTTACTAATAATATTACTGATACCAAAAACATTGTATTAACACAAACTCTGATGTGAGCCCTGTGCACGTATTTATTATATCAGATGCATATCTTATGCATAATAAAAACAAAAATGCCATTCAGATTTAATTCAACTAACGCGAATCGTTAGTGGTAGCACGAAAGATTGTGCAAAATATTGTGTTTTTCTTAAGACGGTTCTACATCGCCATAGAAACCTTATTAGGTTGGTTATTGAATAGAAAACGATGTTTTAATAATTTTATAATCATGTAGAGGATAACACGCACTCTGGTTCTACATTTTGGATATCATTTAAAATGAATACTCCTAACAAGGGCGACGTACACACCGTTATCAATGAGTACAGTTACGAGACGGAACGGAAACAAGATAAAAGCAGGTCAATGGTGTCAGACAATGCTAATAGGGAAATAATGATACAAGTTATAAACTTGGTTAATCAATATCAGGTTTTGTTTTGAAGTTGTGAAATAGAGACAATGACCCGTAACTTTAACTATTGGCAAATGCTCAGGTAAAGTGTATATTTGAAATACGGAAGTTAATTGACGTGTTTATCCTGCAAGTCCTGTTGGGTTCAGTTGAGTGGTGTAAAATGGGTTTACTAAATAGTAAAAATTAAGTATTTATAAGCATAAAAACATTAAAGCTTATCAAATAATTTTTGTGCGATTAATGGTACGATACCTTCTATCTGTTTATATATGTTTTCTTTTATAGAAATTCCTACTTTCGATTTAAATTATTATTACAGACACGAATATTGGTATATATTTGTGTACAGACGTTTTTTTTTTATCATTTATACTCATTAAGTTTCGTTTACTGTTAAAGAGCATAATTATGAACGTTTAAAATGCAATGATATATATAAATAGATTTTATGACATTATTTTCGTAAACTTTATACGACGATAAAACCGTACAAGAGAGATTAATATGCAGCAACTATCCTCCAAAAGATTCACTTATAAAAACAGACCATAGCAACTGCAGGTGGTCAAACTTTGTACGACTGGCCTACTATGCACTAACGTTATGTAGCACGTTTGGTATTTTGTATTTTGTAAAATAATCAGTTTTCTAAGAAAATAAATGTAAACACCACCCGAGTATAATGTGTAATATATACAATGAATAGAAATATATCAATGCAAATAAAATAGCTTTAATGAACGTGCTGACTATTAATATTATTTTGTCTTATCTAAAGATATGTTATATATGTATATTAAGAACAATAACAAATTATATACATAATAAGGCATAGTAGATTTTTTTTCATTTTTTTATCAAATGATTAATAATTTTATATTCGTTATTGTTCATTTTGTATTGAACGCCGGTAAATATAAGTTTTCTACATGCGTTTTTGTTTTTTGTTAAGTTCGGTTTTCGCCTTAATCAACAGTATGTCTGTCATATCGCGTCGGTCAGTCAAGCAATACACATTTTTCTTGGGTTAGTTTTTTACCAGAAGTAAGTGCACATACACATATGCCATTAACTAACGACTGCCATACTTGAATCAGAGATAGGGGAAAATTTTGCCATTTTCTAAAGTATTTAATGACCAATCACAAATTATGTGGCAGGGTCAGGAATTGCACACGCTATTCTCGCATTTGTAACGCTCTTCACATTGAGCCATCCGGTCGATTTTCAAAAATAACTGGATACATGTTTTAAAAATAATACCTGCATACTATAAGATATATTAGAATTACATTTACGTTTATATTCACAAATTAAACGTATCAGTAATTTTTCTTTAACGCTTGAATTAAATAGAATAAACTTATCGCATTATTAAATTTAGGCCTGCTGCAAACCTTTTTTTTAATAAAAAACGTATATGCATTTGTTTTCATTAGTTTTTATGCCTATTGCATGTTACGAAAGGTATAATAATAAATTTGAATGTTTGTTTTTTAGATATGAATAAATCAAATGCTAAGCTCTATCACTTGGTAAGATAAATGGAAAACCAAAGTAAATATATGATGAACATGATTTAAACCGTGACTTAACATTTACATACATTTCCTTTACTATTCTAAGCAATTTGCCTTGTATACAAGACTTAAACATTTTCAACCATAATGCATTGCGGTATATTCTATCAAAACTGTTCAACATATCAACGTACATGTATACAACATACAAACGTTTATTTTAATTCCAATGATTTCGTACAATCAACGTCAATATATATATATATATAGCTTCAACAGTTCAATAGCCTTTCCTTACTCCGAACTGTGCATCCGAAATAATAGTGTTTTAATTGCAAAAAGTTCCAAAACGCTTGTTTTGAATCGTGGTAAATAATTTTGGAAAGCAACAGAGCCAACTTACTAGGGTTATCCTTTTATACTAGTAGTTGTTTACATCATTAACGCCATCTTTTTATGCAAAGCGAGTATTACCCCTTCTGTCCATTTATCAGCCAATATCAATTTTATCTCAATCACACTCATTTTCTCACGCATAAGATGTTAAAAAATGAGTTTTCCAATATAAACAACACTATGCTTTTTTTCATTTATACACCGACGGTTTTAAGGATCAACACCGTGTTGCTTTATTTTGAAGAAAAAAAAACAAACAAAAAACAACAACGTTCTAACAAGAAATAAGGCTTCAGAACAAATCATCAATATTACTTGGCTATTAAAGCTATTTCGGATCATAATGGGGAAAATCTCATTATATTCACTGATTCGTTTTATGTGTATTGTAAACTATCAAAGATTGTATTTTTTGGGGTAATATTATCATTTAAAAACCCTCATTTTTGCCTGATTCCTAGCCATATTAGAAAACGCGGTAATTAAAGTCTGAATCTCCGGCAAAATAATATCTTGATCGCCCGATTACAAATGCTCAGTTAACAAATAGTGATTTCTAACCAGCAATTATTAAAGTAATACATTCTGAACTGCAGCAATTTGACAATGGGCAACTACTGACATATATGTGTGTTTGTACAAAAATACGTTGTTTTGTTTCAAAAGAGATATGACGAATGCGTTGTCATTTTCTGTTTTGGGTGTCCGCTTTTTGGGTAACCCAATTAGATTTTACTGTGCATATAAAATATTAAGCCACACGAATTTGTCACTTATTGTATCATATTCGTTTGATGCGTGTGTCATTTTCGACCGACATGACACCTGTGACATATTTTGAGGATTTCTTCATTCGTGTTACATATTCGATCCGTGATATAAACGGTGCAACAAAGCCTACTCTTGATTCTGGAACATCTTTTTTTTCAGACAAGCATGGTCAAATCGTATTAACACGCTGAAGAATAGGACATTCCCGTTTTAACATGGCGTTTAAGAAAGACGAAACGAGACAAACATGGCCAAACATAAGCACCGACCTAATGATAAAACGTGTCAAGGGATTCCTCCTCAGCGATACATTTGAGTGTCCCTGGAAGAAATTTCAACGTCCTGGAACCACTGATCTTTTCAAATGGAAACGGATGTCATGCGAACCCATTCCTTCAAATGAGGTGCATATTTTTTTAATTAAGTTATAACAATATTTAATCGGTATAAATGAACACTTTCTTTAAAAGTCTTTGGCGACGGAATGTAATACTTAAAATGCATACGTACATGTTTTTGTTTTGTTTCAACGTTCTTTTGATAAGAACTAACCGCTTAACACACGCGCACGCACACATGCACACACGAACACACAACGGCATTCAAGATTAATACAAAATACAGAAACAATGTAAACTTGAAAACATTAATTATTAACTTGAAAACATTAATTATTAACAGTAAAAACCATATTAAACATTTTAAATTGTATGTGCACATTATTACATCTGATAAGTTTATAATGTAATCACAAATTGTAACATAAAACTTGTTTTCGACAGATCCTTGAGAAAACACTGCCCGTCGAAAAAAGAGAGAATTTAAATGCTATCTCAGCTGACAAAATACGCGTAAAGTGGATCGGACATGCAACACTGCTTCTGCAGATTGACGGACTGACCGTTCTGACGGACCCGGTGTTTGGGCCTATCGCCGCGCCATTTCATCTGCCATTTATGTCGTACCAGAGGTATCGGCCAGCCGCCTGTCAAGTGACGGACATCCCTCGTCTGGATGCTGTCATCATCAGTCACAATCATTATGATCATCTGGAGTCCAATGCTGTGTTAGCAATAAAAGCGAGATTTCCCGATGTTCGCTGGTTTGTACCTGAGGGTATGAAGGAATGGCTTGTTAAAAAAGGAATTGAAGATGAACATGTTTCAGAATTGGAATGGTGGCAATATGTGAAATTTGGAAACATACATTTCGTTTGTGTGCCTAGTCAACATTGGTGTCAACGTACTCCATTTGATCTTAACAAGGTATTCTTCCGCTTTTTCGATATTGACAGGAATATTTTGCCTTACAACAACGGGATTTTTTATTAACTAGTTTAGTATGATACTACATGAGCTATTACATTTTGTTACTCTTTCATGTTACTTGGTTTTACAAACAACTTTGTTGTCATGTATTTAAGCGCGTATATACGATTTTTATGTCAACATTTTATTTTCGCATTCACAAACCAATCCATGCATATGAACGACATAAATAAATATATAGTAACTATCTTTTTATAATACAGCTAAATATATTTGTAATTAATTTATTTGACTCAATAATCATGAAAATACACCGTAACAGCGAAGCATCTTTACATTTGTTTTGCATTTATTTGATTTATCCTTTCGTAAGCATATTTTATCTTATATCTAATAATTTCAGTGTTTGTGGTGTAGCTGGATACTGAAGGGACCCACTCATACGTTCTATTTTGCCGGGGACACGGGCTACTACGACAAGCTCTTCAAAACAATAGGTCGGACGTTTAACCCAATACATCTGGCAGCAATACCCATTGGGGCTTATAACCCTAGGTATGCAAGGTCTTACAGCTGATAGCTTGAACATATTTAGCGTTATTGAATAAAAACAAAAATTATAAAAATAGCGGTTATCGTGACTGGTTATAACTTAATTCACAAACGGAAATAACATTAACATTTGTACGCTATATAATCCAGTAATTGAGCTAATTTCATGACTAAACCTTCTTAATACAAAAGGGAACGTGATACTTGATGAACGAGATTGTTTATAGTTAGACAAAACAGAAAGTTGATGTATTGGTGGAAAACATGGGAAAGTTCTGTTTGTGTATTTGTTTTGGGAAGTTATGTTCGTATTATGTCCAAAATTTTCAACATAATAAAATAAATAAATAAATAATGGAGGAAAATAATTAAATAAGTAAAAATAAATAAATAAATTTCATCCGTTCATGTTTACTCGATCATTACAATACGAGAATTATAGAAAGCAACACTGAACATTTGTCTTTTTTCATCATCGTAGGTACTTTAACGTTTAACTTAAAAACAAAATCAATCCTCAAATTATTTCAATAGATGTCTGATTTAGTTTTTACAGATTGTTTAAAAAAAATCCTGTATATCAGTAAAGTCTATGTTCTGAAAAGCATTTGACATTTTTTGTGTGTGGTACGATATGTGGTATGCTAATTTTGTTCAAATCATCTATATTATTTAAATGAATGTTCGCTCTATTATTAATTGCATTGCAATTTTATTCTACACAGATTTGCTGTAATAACGTTTATGTGTTGACAGGTTCATAACTGAGTACCAGCACGTTAATCCAGATGAAGCTGTGCAGATTCATGAAGACATCAAGAGCCAAGTATCTGTCGGAATTAATTGGGGAACATTCCATCTTACAAACGAGGTTGGTACATATAATAATTTAACTAGAATAATCAATGATATAATAATTGCAGGGTGCAATTAACGCATTAAGTAAGAAAAAGGTACTCCCATTTAATAACTAGTGACATGTACTGTTAGAAAATAAAGTTATTTTTTTTGTTAATTATCTTTTTGCGCAATTAAATACAACGTCGAATGTGACGGTAAAATGTTGAACGTTATTTGATTTTGCGAAACATCGCAATATTATAGATAGCAGCACTGAACATTTGTCTATTTTCATCATTGTATGTTCTTTAACGTTTAGCTTTAAAACAATAATATTGTTTATACTGTCTAATAGCAGTGAGCGCATTAGAAGTATGAATATTATTTCAATTTGTGCTAAAACATTTTCAGCACTATTTGGAGCCACCACACTTAGTGAAAGAAGAAATGGTAAAGCGCGGATTACACAGCAAGTTTGTATGTCTGAATATTGGAGAAACGTGGGATGTTGGTGCCGACAGGGACGAACCGAAATTCATGGGCGAAGATGTGAAAAAAGCAGTCGAGGAAAGTCGCAAACGCTTTCAAAACACAGACTTTGAAAGCAGTTTGTAAATGTTAATGTCATTGAAACTATTAATTGTCATTGTGTGATCGTACAGCGAGTTGGCTATTGCGTTGAGTTTGTGATGTTGATGTTTTTAAATCGTAACATGTATGGGGTTATTTAAGGTGTTTGCAAAAATATGTGAATTTTATATTGGTTACTCGTTTAGTTGGACTAAGCTTGCACAAAACTAGTGCGAGCTGTTAAATGTTAAATGGTCTGGAAACAAATTATTAAGGATCAATTGAAAGCTCTTCTAATGACTGTGATTGATATCTTTGATATGTGATTGGGAATTAGATTCGGCCATCTGGTCAAAAATGACTTTTTATGTGAAGCATTTATAAAAAAGTGCAAAATACGATTTTAGAAATCCGTAAGAATCAAGAGGAAGGCATTAAGCATAGCACGTGTCTGTCTTTCCGTTCCGAAGCTTGTGTTTTGAACAAGACTGATGGTTGGATCGCGCTCAAACTTTGTGCTATGCAGATATTTGGCAGAATTATGGCCCTTTGCCTGTGTTAACTTCTATCTGCACGAATAAAAGCTAATTTAGGCATGATGATTGTGATTATTTAGTCATTTGATGTTGTTGTAGGTGGCGCTCCGGCGTTCGTGGTCATGTGTCGTGTCGACAACAATTTGCTTCAAACGACAACTCCTCCTAAAGCGCTACGCGTATTTACTATTTTCACGAAACTTCACAGGAATGATCCTTGTATACCATTTTAAAACGTTGTTTAAATCATTCCGGTCCTCTGCATATGTTGGTCACCAGAGGAAAAAAAGATTTTACAAGTGGAAACTTTAGACATCTCCTTTTAAAGGGACTGTTCTAAAATACTGTATTTTTTACAATCATTAGTTTATATTGCTTAAAATATCAAGACTGGTATATTACATTACAAAGAAAAAAGTTCATTTTTTCAGTATATTCAGTAATAAAATTTCGCGATGTGAAAACGAAAGTACATCGCGTAAATAGGTGACATAACGATATACACACTATAAATAACGCAAGTAGATTTATCATTTTATATATAAAATATATACAATTCACTACGCATGCACAATTTGCATTCCTGGGTTTACCACGTGACGATGAAGATCAATCTATTTGCGTTATTTATAGTTAACTGGTAGTTTCCTGGTAGACATACACAGTAAAAATAAATAAATAAAAAAATAAAGTTAAATAAAAAACAACTTTGTTCAAGTAACGTTATATACCAGTCGTGATATTTTAATCAATATAAGGCCACACCAAATTGATCTGTTGGTCTACGGATTAAAAAAAAAGTTGAAGAGGCGAAAGATTTTTTTTTTCTTTTGAAAACAGGAAAATTCTCGAGCGAGCGAAGAGCGAAGAATAAAAAAAAATCACATTTCGATAGAAAAATATTGCATTAACAAGAGACACAGGTCGCTACCTTATTTTAAAGGGGGCATATCGATGGCTAGTACGGTATTGTATTTTTCTGACATAAATTTGTACATTACAAAGAACTTATTTGATGTTTCTGAAATACACGGACTTAGCTGTTAAACATGTTCCGTCAACCACGTATTTTAATACTTATAAAACATTGTCCCTGTGACACTTTTATAACCAGCCTTTAATGATTTTATGTTTATTTTTTATTCACTTAAAATTGTGTTATAGGAAAAATGTGCCTACATAAAGGGAAATATCGTCCATATGCCCATTTAATGAAGAAAATGCATACAAAATCTTACGTCATGTTTCCCGATGTTGTTTGCAATTGAACATGCTTCAACGGTATCTGCTGATAGTCGCATGTTCGAACACATTCAAATAAGTAACTGAAGTTGAGTGACTGAACGTAGCAGATGTGTTTATATTTATAAGGGTTGGCTGTAGTTATTCTTGAATGCTCTGAGCTTTTTTGATTTCGTACGTACAGCTCAGAGTTATTCCTGTTAACACCGTTTTCTGTGTAAAAAAATTATGTCTCACACATGTCTATAAAATCGAGTTCATCAACCTAATACATTGTTACAAACACAATACCTGTTACAATAGACATTAATATATGTGTATTTTGTTGAGAAATGCTCAAAACATAAACTTGATAACAAACNATGGGAACCCGTCCCTTGCAGTTGTTTATCCGTATGGTCGTTCGTTATTGGAAGACAGTGGACTGAGAAAGACGTTCAAGGGTGTTGAGAGCTTGTGGCTGTCTGTATTGCAGACTTTGTTGACTAAAAAGATGGATGAAAGTGTGTGGTTAGGGCAGGTTGCGCGTGAGTGTGATCTTTGTCAGTGTTTTTCGAGGAGCTGTGCAAAATGCGGATGTGTTGGTGTGATAGGTGTTTTGGAGAGAGTTTTCATTTGATTATTGTCACTGATAAGAATGTTATGATAAACAGACAAGAATAACAAGCGAAGAATATTTATATACTGGCATTCCCCAGGAATTTTGTCAGGAACAGCGGCAGGCGGTAGGTGTCGATTTCTTTATATATTTCTAAATATTATAAATCAAAATCACGGGTTCGAACCCCACTGGGAGCGTTCCTTCGATCTCACCCAAAAGACACCAAGAACTGGTTCTAGTCACAGGAATGGAAGTCCATTTCTTTGTATTGGGCACGTCTATCAACAATGCATGATTTTAGCATGAATAAGCGTGTTGCACTCTGGGCTAAGTCTTCAGCTGGAA
>VMBQ01010592.1:10540-26232 GCA_007657795.1 Dreissena rostriformis | reverse complement strand
AGTCATCAACTTACACACAAACTTGATGCCTCTAGAATACAAGGAAGTCATCAACTTACACACATACTTGATGCCACCTACATGAATGCTCCAGAACAGCTCATAACGCAGCCTCAAGTGTAGAAGGAACTCAAAAAGATACACCCCACACCTACACAAACACGTGATGCCACCTACCATATACTGCTGGTTAGGGTCCTCAGAGTACAGGAGGTGTATGAAGCGCCCAATGAGTCCCTGCTCCTCTGCGAAGTCCTCAGGGTCATCGCCCTCCTCCGGCTGGTCATTCTGGTCCTGCACTAGCACACTGATGATCGACAATAGGTTGTCCACCTACGGGATAATGGAGCATGAAAAGGATGTTACCAGTAGGATAGTGAAAACTCTAAGCAATTATACAGTGCAGTCAATTATTTAAGGAATAAAACACTAAATGAATTATTATATGCATCACTATTTAAGGTTATATGACAAAGTGTATAGATTTAAAAAAAAAATCAAATAATTTTTTCTAACCATAAAACAGCCACAAACCTGCTCCATTGTGGGTATGTTGGTCTCGTTCTCAAGGGCGTTAGAAATCAAGAAGCAGCTCATGGCTTTACGGCTCTGGTAGTCAAAATACTCGAACAGCGGCCCAAAGTGCTGCAACTCCAGTACTGTCAGCACGTTGTTGTAGTTCTCGATAGGGATCTTCATGAGGCGCATGAGCTCCTTGGAGACCGGGCTGCCATGTTCTAGACTGGAATGAGAGAAACGAACATGGCAAACATAGCCTTAGGGACCATGAATTAGATGTTTCTTGTGTACCATAAAGAGACGCTGCTATAAGAGCTAGATTTGCGATGGCGACATGAATATAATGTTTGCTCCGCAATCATCACTGCTCAGCCCCGGGTTTTAACCCCACTCTGGGAGTTTTCTCATGATCTCTTTAGACACAAAGTACTGGTTCTACCCAGAAAATGGACTAGAGTGTCTAAAATAAGCCTTAGGATTTTTATGCTAAAATTAAGCTACAATAAAAAAGTTTAAACTAAAGCTAGGCATAATCATTCACTTCATGGTTTTAGTACTGTTTTGTTTTTATTGGCTATATACATTATTTTAAACTTAAAGATAAAAATCATCCACAGTGTTCTCAGTCATTTTGTTTTTAATTGGCTGAATAAAACAAGATTGATCATATCAGAAACTAAACTGAAAAACCAAACCAAAACTTCTAAGAGAAAAACATGAGTCAAAGTCAATATTTGTTCAATGATCAGACGTCAATTAAAAAAAGACAGGAAGTTAAAGTTAAAGTTTATGCAGTAAAACAGCAATTACTCAATAAATCTTCTAGACAAATATTTTTTCAATTAATTGCCATTAATAAAAAGGAACAGAAGAAGTGTAAATAAAAAAATATTTTAATAATATTTACATTTTAATTATTTAGCTGTTATGCATGAAAATGAATAAATCTCAAATCATGATTTGCATTGCAAGTGGTAATTTTTTAATTTAAACAATTTCATAGTGTTTACTTTTACTAATAACATGTAACTGTAACAACCATTGGAAAATTTGGTATCAAACTTTCACACATTCAACACAAAATTGCGAAGCCAAAATGCAAAGAGGCAAAGTGTTTTAGCAAGATTCATTGCTTTTTATTGCAATCTGGGAAAAAAATAAATTCAAATAGAGTTTGGAAAGTTAAACAAGAACTTGTATCAGTCTACAGATTTTCCCTACTTAGCGAATTGGCATCTTTATAATATATCAGTGTATATTTGGCACATGTAAAGACTGTTGTTACATATTTTTTATAAGTCAAATATTTTTTTTTGTTTAAGACTAAAAAAAAATAAATATGCGTAACTTATGACAAATTACCTAAATTTGTAAAACCACGCCCTGTTTTTACATAAGGTTATACCATAGAACACATACATTTTTGGTATCAGACAATATTTAAAAATTATTTACTGCAATTGTGCATTATTTTACACCAATCTTACTTAATTGTATAACAAACAATTTCAGGCCACAGGTACTTGAAAAAAAAATTCGTCCCTATATATATAATTATATCTTTTATTAATTATATATATATAAGGACCAAAAATTATTTTTTCAAGTACCTGTGTTTCAGGCCAATATCTCCGGCTAAACTCAAGTTATTGAGATGAAACTGTTTTTATATTTTTAGCAACAGTGACCTTGACCCAACTAGCCCCAAATACGATCCTAAGCGAAGTCTCCATACAAGCCTGCTATATCTAAGGTTTCATCAAGATTGGTCAACTCAAACTCTAGTCATTAAACGGAAACCATGGCTTGCTCCACTGACTGCCCACCTCAGTCTAATAACCAGGATTTTCAACCATGTTGAAAACCCTGGTTAAAAAGACTGTAAAGAAAACATACAAAACATATAATAAATGGGCTGGATTTAAATGGTTTAAAGGTTGCTAATAATAGCTTACATATACAATCAAACATTATTACATAATCATATCCGATAATTATATAATATTTATGGAAATGTAGTAAAATATGGGAATGACTATAATGGTAACAGGTGTATGCAATGGAAATAATTGGTACAGTGATTGAATAATAAAAGGAATGTACATAATAAATGCAGTTTTTGATTGTTTTCAGATGCACATATGATGCTGCACAATTTCGTCCTGTTTATTTGTCATATACAAAAACTGAGAAATGGTCTGGTCCTATTAAGGTAAACAGCTATTATCATCTTACAGACTTATTATTTCAAACATATGAAACACCAGAACATGATAGTAAGACCTATTACAGCAAAGTCATTACATGTTTATATAAGACTTCCAAATTCTTATATCAACAATAAACAAGAATTAAACTAAAGTTTTGAACCATTCTTTATAAATAAAATGGGAATCTTTAAAGTTTTTAGCAAGGGAAGTAATAATGTCCAAAGGGACCTTATTATGTGCATGAGAATGCAACAGAATGCTGTAAGCAAGAGTGCTTGTTGGCACCAAGTTGCTCACCTCTTGTCCTTGGACCCAGGTGAACTATAAAATAACAGAAAATATGAAACTCATGGGTAAACAGGCATGTTTGCACCACCTTGAGAACAAAAAGTAAAATAAAACAAGTTTTTTTAATTAACTTATGCATGGACTTTTCGGTGAACAACTGAGCTAAAAATATTACTATTAGATCATATATACTCACTTCATCTTAAATATCTAAAATTGTGATTAAAAATAATCCCAATTTTATTCTGTTGTAAACCTTACTTCATAAGAAAAGCTAAGTAATACAATTTCCAGTCTTACTTTTGATTACATATTTTTACCAGCAGTTATTTGAATGCTGGTTCCCCATATGTGGTGCAAACATTGTGTAGTTAAACAATTTTATGAACGTGGCAGCTTTAATAAGGATAGGGTGCAGCATAAAAATAAACAAGTACACAATAAACTAAAACTAAATACAAAGATACTAAAGATAAAACTTAATGACAGTTTGTTTGTGAAAAAAAAATGGGAAAATATACATATAAACATTTGTCAGAAAACAAATGCATGTTATAAATATAAAAGATTCACAACAGTTTCTTTTCCACAAATGTGGAATAACCAAAAATGTGTGTGCAACCAATAAATTAAATACACCCTTGCTTTCTAGGTCTAATCATTTTCCTTTCACTGCAATTTGATGCATATATTTTCCATAGCATCAAACTGTTTACCAGTCATTGATTTCAATGATGGTGAAAATGAAAACATAAACCATTTGAGAAAAAAAGGGGGAATCGTGATTTCATGTTTAAAAAAGCACTTGATTGTTTTTATAAATCATAAGATTTACATGTTTCTAATTGTTTAACGTAAGTTTTCGGACACAACTCAAGCCAAAATAATTATTTTTTGTGACTCCAATTTTTGGGGCAAACATATTTTCCCCAATTATCCATGACTCTAAATTTTCTTGCATTTGTATAAGAAATCAACCTATTTGCGTTAATACGTTGACACATCATGCATGTGTTTTGCTACTTGAAAACGGTCATAAAACCTGTCAGATGAATGTTAGAAGTCACTTGACCTTTTGGGATCTAATCGTCTGGCATGAAATACCAACAATATCCTTAGTTGACAGCTACCATACATGAGGATGCAGAATTTGGTCAAACCCCTACCAACTTAGGCACACACATTGAACAATCACTTTAAGATGATCTTTTAAGATGGAAAGTTTACGTGAAAAACAAAAACACGAAAATCAGCAGAAAAGTGGAAGATTCTTATTGTGTTTGACTGTATAGTGGTAGGAAAACAATGAAGCTGATTGCTTTGGTGTGACCATCAATATGCATTATGATTTTGTATACAAGAACAGAAATGACACTGCTCGATCCCAAATACACTTGACCCTTTCCTACTCTGAAGCAAAATATAAATGGCTACATGCAACCAGCATAAATACAGAACAGCCTGCGAGACTAGCAGGCTGTTCAGGTTATATGTTGTTTGCTGCTCATCAGTTTCTTAGGGTTAGCAACAATTACTAACAAAGCCTTTACAACTTGAACCTCATAAGAAAGGTCTTTAATTTAATTTGATTTTCTAAGGGACTACACACACGTCAAAATGTATATATGAGTTGTAGAGGGTAAAATAGCGTAAAACATTCACCATTATGTATTCCAATCAATTCTCATGCCTGTGCTATAATATAGTAGTGTATAACAAACACAAATGGGTTCATACTTGTCGAGGTTTTAAAGCCTTCATTTCCAATCCTAGACACTGATGAGAAGCAATCAGCATAAAACCTGAATAGACTGCAAGTAACTCGCAGGCTATTCTGGTTTAATGCTGGTTGCATATAGCCAATGTCACTTCGATTCTGAGCGGGAAAGGGATAAAAAACACCAATGGGTACATACTGGTCGAGGTTGAGCCTGTTGAAGATCTCCTCCGTGGTCTCGAGCACCTTGTCCACGTACTCAATCTTGTCCGGGTAGCACTTGAGGGCGAGGTTGATCAGAGCCACCTGCAGGGCCACTATGTCCTCCGGGGGCATGTCTGAGCGATTCTGAAATCAGTATAAAACTATTAATTTTAGCTCAATTGCAACAAAAGCCTTAGGCTTCTTTAAATGCTCTTGAGTCCGTTTCCTGGGTAGAAAAGTATTTCCTGGGTAGAAACAGTATTTGATGTCTTTTGGGGAGATCTAAAAATGCTATATCATTGGGGATTGAACACGTGACCTCCCGGTCGCTAGGGGATCACCATACCACTGCGCCACAGCGACCGTAATTCTGAAATAAGGGGGCCATACAATAAACTTTTTCCTTATTTAGTATGAAAGTTTCGGTAACATGATGGCCAGTGATTTTTTTGCATTGTCAAGACTAAACTATAAATTTAACACATACTATATCTTTTTTGGGGATAATGATGCCATTAAAATATCATAAACAGGTTGAGCATTTTCGTTGGCTTGTACATGATTGGGTAAAATAAACGTGAATGATGTCAAGACAGTACACAACTTTGAGGAATTATCAACTATTATTATTTTATGTACTGGAAAGACACCTCAATGGCTATCCCTCCATCGCCATCAGAAGCCTGTCATTTGAAAGATCTTACAACAAATGTAAGTTAAAACTGAATTTTGTTCCTTAAAAAGATACACATTAATGATTTGTTCATAAAATAAAGGACATGTGCAATATACCAATGAAATGAATACAAGAGCACCGCAAAGCGGGTGCCAACGCTCGGCTGTGGGCAGAGCTCTAGATAAGGATTTAGTCTAAAGGGTATTTTACCCCATGATATTATTGTTAAAGGGTATTTTATACTCAAACCAAGTTTCAATGAAATCCGCCAAAGCACTTCCAAGATATGGCTCCGGACACAAAAGTTCCGGACGGACAGCCGGACGGACGGACGGACAACGCCAAAACAATATCCCTCCGCCTCTGGCTGGGGATAAAAAAAAATACCTTTGACCTTGAATGATGACCTTGACCTTGACCTTTCANAAAGCACTTCCAAGATATGGCTCCAGACACAAAAGTGCCGGACGGACGGACAGCCGGACGGAAGGACGGACAACGCAAAAACAATATCCCTCCGCCTCTGGCGGGGAATAAAAAAATTCACCTTTGACCTTGAAGGATGACCTTGACATTTCACCACTCAAAATGTGCAGCTCCATGAGATACACATGCATGCCAAATATCAAGTTGCTATCTTCAATATTGCAAAAGTTATGGCCAATGTTAAAGTTTTCGGATGCCGCGGACGGCGGACGAGCTGGCTATGACAACTTGGGTTTTCTTCGAAAACAGCCGAGCTAATAATTACTGACCATTACAGAAATAAGAGTAATCTTCGATGTTGGTGTTCAGAATAAATGCTTCTTCAAAATATGCATCTTAAAGTAAATATGACCCACATCATGCGAAAATGGGTCTTATGCCACATGGGGCCAGTGTAGCTCAAGACCAGCCAGCACAAATGCGCAGTCTGGTCAGGAGCTACCCTGTCTGGTATAATGTCATACAAAATTTCATGGACACATAAGTGGACAGGGAAACTCCTGACCAGGCTGCGCTGATATGCAGTCTCAGTGCCTTCCACAGGAATATTTTCTGGTCTGAAGCTACGCTGGACTCAAATGGCATAAGACTCATTTTTGCACGATGCAGCTCATTCATTGTATGATTTTCTGTATAACTCACCTGTATGACCTGGGAGATCTGCTGAGAGAAGATGTCAAAGAGCTGGATCTCCGAGGGAATGCCTGTCCCCTCCTCATTCTGGGCAAACTGGGCCAGTCTGGAATACAAGACAGGGGCCAGTCATAAACAAGGATATCAGTAAAACTGATGGATGCTCCCCAATGATGCTTTGTCGATATATGGGTTAATTGTGTGAAAAATAAATACAAAAAATGTGACATTGAGAAGATCTATTATTAGCCTCAGTGACCTTGACCTTGACCCAAGTGACCTCAAACCTCATCAAAAGGTAGAGGTCCATGCAAGGTACCTACATGCCAAATATGGAAGAGATCGGTAAAATATTGAAGGCGCTATGAGAAACTGTAACAAAAGTGTGACGGAAGGAAGGAAGGAAGTACGGAAGTACAAACTGGCAATTATATGCTCCCCATATATATATATATATATGGGGAGCATAAAAATATCCTTACTGAAACTTAACTTAAGTTGTATTTAAGTGAACATTTCTTAAAACAGTTGTGCTTTTCTGTTTCAATGCTGACTGAGATGATTTTACTTTTTTGAGAGTATTCCTCTTTTTTACACCAATAATTAACAGTGTGATTTAAGGAACATCTCAGGATTTGAAAATGCCTCAAGAACCATTTGTTACACTACTTTGGCATTTTAAGGGAGGAAATCAACTGAAAGTAGGAGAAATTACTCTTTTAAACACAACTTATCGAAATTGACAGAGATCCTTTTATTTTTGCCTAATTAACACTGCGGTTTGCCCACCTGTCAATGAGAGAGATGATGATGTTTTTCACGTTGACGTTGGCATGCAGCTCTGCACACGCTCTCAGGAATGGCGTCAGAGTCTGCAGGTGGAAGTCATCTGGAAACACCTGCAGGAAACAGAATTATTCATGAATCACAACATAATGGTAGGGATCAGAAGTATTGCTCAAAAACATAAAAGAGACCTGTATGCATGAATAAGCACGGTAACAAGCATGTTTAAGTTTCCCTCGACGACTTGAGTTAAATGAATGAAAGAGAATTCAACAGAAAATACTGTTATTGTGTAAGTCATGTCATGCGAAAATAAGCCTTATGCCTTATACAGCCTGGGTATCTTCAAACTAGCCTAGGCAGTCGCCTTGAAAATCCTTCCTTGACTTTAAAGGGGACAGCGTAACTCCTGACCAGACTGCATGGATGCACAGGCTGGTCTGGAGCTATCATATCATATTATATATTATACATTTTATATGAGGTTTGTTATGTCAGAGATACTGTGGTGAAAATTAGCCCATCTTTTTAAACCCGTGAGGTGGTAAATTTTGTACCAGTCTTACTTTAATTTCCAGTTTAACACAGTCAGGCAAGAGAAATTTCTACCTCTCAACTAATTATGTAATTTTTGTAAAAGGCTCACTTGAAGAGATGGCTAATTCCAATGACAAGTGTTAGAAATACCTGTATTATACACTCCATCAGGTACTCCTGTGCAATGGCGTCTCTACAGCTCACAACTTGTTCCAAAACTCCTGGTAGAACATTCTGTAGAGTAAATAAACACCACATGTTTGGTTGTTCTATTACTTGGAATTCTGGGCCGTACTTAAAAGTATTATCTGTCATATAACAGTGATTTTTTGTACTATGTTTGCCACCAAAATTACCAATATTTCATTCATATCACAGTGGATTGTTAACCTACTCTCATTTAACGCCGGTGAGCTTAGCAGAACTATACAGTTTACCATCACCAAGTGCCTACATAATGCCTAAAAAGTTGAATCAGAGGTCAGAAGAGAATGGCCATTAATAGTATTTGATAACCAATTCCCCCAAACAATTTATGTTATGTGATGGGATGGTGTTTGAACCCTGTGATGAATTTAAGTGCTCTACAAACTGAGCTTACCAGCCCAGGCTATAAACAATACCATCCATATTTTTTAAGAAACATTAGGGTACCTAGTGATCTGAATACATGCACTTTAATTATTAAAACACATGCTTACTCCTGATAGCTCTACTTCCACACAAATAATTCATTAGAAAGAGAACACCATAGGTAATGATGATGGCAAAACCAGATAAAAGATAAATGTGAGGAATACAATACTATTCTTGAATTAAAAGTGACAATCACATTTTTTTTCACAGATATTATATGAAACTTTCAAAGCATTTTTCAATTTCAAAACGAAAGGTATTCTTGACCATGTGGCTACATTATTATTACAACACATTGTTTAAACACATATTGCTTAACTCAACATATAGATAAGCAATTGCTTACATAACATTCAACGAAACCAGAATCCCACCTTTGAAAGAAAGCAAATATGTTGCCCATAAAAAATTATTGGCTAACCTTTTTGTACTTAATACATTAATAATAATAAAAAAACATTTTCTTATAACAAGATTCAAAAATGTATAGCAACAAAACTATTTGCTGACCNTTTTTCACAGATCTCTTGGACAGGATAAAGTTGCTGAACAGAAACCTGGAGGACTCTATTCCCCTGGCTGTGGACTTCATACGACTCAAGAGCTATGTTGTATGTTACCCAGATAATGTGTTGTTTTTTTTATAATTTTTTATTTTATAATATATTTTTGATCATTTATGACTAGTCTCATCAAATTCAGAGGCTTTCATTGGCTAATGTGGAAAGACTATAGTATGGCAGTCAAAAACACACTTAGAAAAATGCACACCTTTAACTCACTTATAAGCGCAGTTTTAGCCCACATAAAGCACACATTTGACACAGTCATAAGCATACTACTGAAAAGCGCACATTAACCCACTTTTTACGCAGTTGGTAAAAAATCACTTGGTTAGAAAAAGCGCACATAAATGCAGTGCCAATACGGCCATGTTTAATGCATGTTAAAGGTACTTTAAACGTTCACTTTGCACACTTTTTCAAAAAGGGTACTCATTTCACTCTTGTTGGTCTGTCTGTCTGTCTGTCTGCCTCATATGATATGTTTGAGGATTGAACAACTTCTTCTTAAGTGATTGGCTTGAAACTTATGTCATCATCATGAAGTGTAGATATGCAGGACACAATTTTCACATGCTGTGATCCTCAAATTGCTGAGTTGTGTGAGCCTTTTGGGGAAATAAGTTGCATTTGTGACAAATATCGAGTATCTTCTGTTGTTGGTGAGTCAGTAATATAATGCAGGGGTTTTTCTGCCTATTTTGGGAAAAGGAGTCTGACCAAATNTTTCTGTACTCAATATTGAAATATTCCAAAACCAAATAATTCTCAACAAGAGATGTGTTTGTCAGAAACACAATGCCCCCTACTGCGCCACTTTGATTTTTATTTTTTTATTATTATATCCCTTTAAAAATTATTACTTCCCTTGTGAAAATGATCTGTACCTGCCAAATTATAAATAGAAATAATCTCCCTTTAAAGCTTGTTACTTCCCTTGGATTTAGTTGTTTGACCTTTGACCTTGAAGGATGATATTGACCTTGACCTTTCAGCACTCAAAATGTACATCTCCATGAGATACACATGCATGCCAAATATCAAGTTGCTATCTTCAATATTGCAAAAGTTTTGGCCAATGTTTAGGTTTTTGGACGGACACACAGACTGACAGTTCAACTGCTATATGCCACCCTACCGGGGGCATTAAAACCAGATTAACACATATAGTATTATAGAAAAATCTATTGCCTGACCTTTTTGTACTTGTTCATGTCGATGCACTCGAGCTGACTGAGTCTGACCAGGTTAGTGCCGACCAAGATCCTCAACTCTTGCCGCTCCCGTTCCCGTTTCTCCTTGTTGCGCGTGTGCCCCTGGTGCTGCATGCGCACCCAGAGCTTGTTCATCTCGGAGAAGTTGAGGGAGATGAAGTCGATTGAGTCGGAAATGGTGCCGCCCTCGTATTCTCCGGTACTGAATGAACACAGTATGATTACCAAAACTGTTTGCAGTGTTCAGGTTTCATTAGAGGTGGGACAAATGTCTGACAGCTCAAGAAAACTAAGGGACATTTTCCATACTTTTGAGACAAAACAATGAACTTGAAACTACCTTTTCAACTTAAAAAGTTTATCTGTAAACTAAGAGTTGATATTCGTCCCCGATTGTTTTTCTGCATTTTTTACCTTTTCGTCTCACAAATTTTGTGTGTGACATAGATCATAACACCTGTGTTTAAATCGTTTTTAAAAAATTTAAATAAAACACTGACTACTAAAAGAATTGTATGATTAAAGGGCCAAAACTAAATTCCTGAGAGGATTTGGCTGATTATCCAACTTGGAAAATAAGCCAAAAAGAATCTCACAATAATTTGACAGAATCGCATAAAATTGTTGCACTAAGAGAGTGGAAACAAAAGTGGTCTAGAGACAGCCTGATAAACCAACATACATTCCCAAACCAATAGGACCTGCAATCAGTGTTGGTGGAGCACATTTCTAAGGTAAAATTAAACAATCATTCAAATGTTTGTAAATGACCTGATTTTGCAATCCCTATGATACATATTATACAATGGTATACACACTGAGTATTTATATATTAATATTAAACACATTTCACCTCCATACATATACAGAAAGACCATAGTAACATGGCCTCCGCTTTAATGTCTGACAGGCCTTTTTTTGTATTGCAGCAAGAATTATCGATAGTAGAATCAACAATCAAGTATAATCAATTATGGTGATTAATGATGAATTAAAAAAAAAAAAAAACTTTTTTACTCCTAATTTTTTGTTTAATTATTACCCACAAGCTGGTGTTATGTCGAAAGCGTTGTGAAAAAGAAGTTTATTAACACAACTAGGTAAATTAGTTGTGAATACCTTACCTGACTTCTCCATAAATAGAAGGAGGACATTTTTTATGTATTTCTATGTGAAAAACAAAGAATTAAAAAATACTGGGAATAGGCATTTTTGTTTCAAAGAGAAAGGCCGTTTCTCACAATTTTGAAAATTTGCGACTCATTTCTTCACCATTTAAAAAATTCCTGACTATTTTATTTTAATTTTTAAAATTTCCTGACTTAATTGTTTACAATTTGAGGGGCCAAGGGCCGCTTCATAAAGAAGGGAAAAAAAGTCCTGTCATGAATACCATACCTGGCGGCTTCTACCTCAACATCAGGGAGGCTGTTTTTAGTGCACTGCAGCAGATAGTTCCGCAGGAAGAGGCCTCGTAGAGGGTGCTGCACGCCACGACACATCTCTACGAGATCCTTGAGGATGTCCTTGCGAGACAGCTCGTTAGTCTTGATGTACACCACACCCACCGTGATCAGCAGGTACCTGGTGCAAAGGTAAAGGTAAGGGTTTATAGTTTGATATTGATCCTAGGTGACATCTTCAGCCAACTTTCACATTTACTGGGATATAAGTCGTCTGTTTACGGTTGGCGCAGTATGCAGCCACAGCACATTGGCTTATTTTCCTTGCAGGTACCCATTTAAACTCCTGGGTGGAAAGGAGCAAGCGTGGGATTTATAGTTTGCTTAGAAAAATTATGTGGTCTGATAGGCATTCGGAGCCGGGAGAGAAAGCAACAGTAGTCAGCAGGCCCTGTTTTCAAACAGTTGTATTTGATGATCATCTCAGGGAATATATTTCCGTTGACATTTTCAACAGGCTCGGAGAACTCCGAATAATCCAGCATTCATCCATACAATAAAATAACCAGCAAAATGTAGACGTTTCGACCAGCCAGATTAATAGGCAATACATCTCCCCTATGTTTTTCATGTCTTCAAATCTTTAATCCATAAGATTGTTTAATGTATATCTTTAGAATATTATTCATTTATTTGCAAAACAAGGCTATAATTTAACAGATTCAGAACTTTTTAGGTCTTGTTAACTTGGGCTGGAAATAAGTTATAATTGTATCTAATGTTGACTTAGCCTAGTTATTTGAGTATAACATATAATTAATAAATGTAGCAATAGACTTAACAAGTCATGGGAACTTCTTCAAATCTCAAAATAATGCGTTTCTTAATCGAAATATCCAATTAAAAAATGGTCAAATATAATTCTGTATTTCGGACAAGACTCTTACTTAATATCCTACCTGAATATTTACACGGATTTTTTATGAAGTGTTTGAAGAAAATAATAAGAAACAATTAAATCATTTATTTTTAGCTTTACATAAGCTATTCTCCCACAGTTTATACATATATGCCTCATTCTGGGAAAACAGGGCTTTATGCATGAGCGTTAAGTGTCATTCAATATTAGCCTGTGCAGTCTGCACAGGCTTATCTGAGATGACAGTTTCTGCCTTAACTGGATTTTAACTAGGGAAAGACTTTCTTTAAACAAAAAACACTATAAAAGCGTTAAGTGTTGTCCCTGATTAGCTTGTGCGGACTGCACAGGCTAATCTGGCACAACACTTTACGCACATGCATTAAGCCCAGTTTTCCCAGAACCAGATTCCTATACTTACAGCCTGGGCACGATGTTGCCCGCATACTGCACCAGCTCGTACAGGTCAGACACCTTCCTGCCTTTCTGAAACTCATCCACTAGGTATAGCTCCAGGTGGCGAAGTTCGTCCGATATTGACATGTCTGCCGCTGAGTTAAGGTATTTAAACTTCAAACAGGTTGTGTTTCTCTCTCTATAATAGGGGTCCTTTTAAGGTGTTATCCCCTTAAAAAATCCTCTAAAGTTAGGCAATTTTCTGATATTTCACAATAATTTTGTGCTGCCGTTATTTTTCTAAAACCAAAATGCTTTAAAAAATCACAAACTGCTATGCCCTTAAAAATACCCTGTTGCAAGCATGGCTTTTTTTCCTTCTTTATGAGTGGCCCTGGAAGGACATTTCACAATTTTTAAAAGGACAATTCACAAACCTAACATGGCCGTGAATTTTTACAAAATCGGCCGTTTTTCACAAATTTAATAATTGCACGACTCGGTTTTTCACAATTTTAAGAAGTTTGCGACTCAATTTTTCACAATTATGAAAAGTTCGCGACTCAATTTGTCACAATTTTGAAAAGTTTGCAACTCATTTTTTCACAATTTTGAAAATTTCGCGACTCATTTTTTCACAAAGTTAGGGGGCCAGGGCTGCTTCACAAAGTCAGGAAAAAAAGCCCTGGCAAGACAGGAACAAATCCCTGCATGAGAGCACTTATTTAATAAGAACATATTGGCGATACATTTGACTTCACATACTGGGTCTAGGAATATTTTAATTCAGTTAAAAGCAGAGAATCTGTGAACAATATTACATGAAATATAATATGTTCATGTAATAAATGCCTTAACATAAAATAAATGCTACTGGTGAAACATTTACTCCACCTCTAGGTTGAAAGTTTTCTTATAATATATAAAGAAAGGTAAATATCTTATAATAACTGCTAAGAACAGAAAGACAGCAAATTGTAAATAAAATTCTGGGACCATAATCTCTTCAGTTGATGGTGCCAGTTTGTTCATTATCAAACTTCGCCAAGATATTATTCTCGCAAACATTTCTATGAATTTAAGAGAGGATTTTATAAATGTGTTGCACTCAAAAAAAATGTGGTCTTTCAATCAACCAACAAACCAACATAATTTATATCCTGCCACATTCAAGAGCAGGGGTAGGGAGATAACTAAAGTTAACATCTACTGAAAGGATACACAGCTCATAATAGCTTTTTGGAGAAAGGAGCGAAGTTCTGAGTTCCCCTAGCATTGTGGAAGCATGCTTCAGTCCATCCATCAGCTTTCCTTTGTCCTGGAAATTTCAATTTTTGTAAATTAATTTTTGTTGTCAAGTTTTATCAAGAGGCCTTATAACATATTTTTTTCTCTAAATATGAAAATTTTGTTTAGTTAAATAATTGAGATGACCAGTTATAAGCGGATCATTTAAAGTAGCATTCACAATAAGATTTCTTCTTATTTTTTTAACCAAATACAAAAATATCTTGTTTCTTTCCATAAAAGATAACTGATCATGTTGTATTCTTACTGTACTGTATTTCAAAAAGTAAAACTTTTAATTATAATCAATAAATTGTCATCAATGTTAAATGACATCATTGTTATTGTTGAAAGAATTAAGATAATAAGAACATCAACTTTAAATATATTCACTTGTATACCTAATTAAGGAATTGTATTCTATAGATAGGCAAGACTTACGAAGCAACACATTGTAATATAACTTGAAGCATATCTAAGGTCTAGCAAAATCACATATTGGCTTACTTTTCAGTTTATGAAAAGCAATAAGTGACTTGTCCGTAAAGCAAGTATATAGCAGAGTCTTTCAACTTTTTACTTGTCTGTGCACGTACTGAGACAATACCTTAGTTTTGCTACAACTTGTGTTAGAAAAAAAAATAATATCCAACTCCTCAAAGTGACCACTTCTGTTCAGGGGTGTTGCTGCAGTTTTGCTGATTTTTTTCCATCTAATAACTTTTGCTCAAAATTTATATTCAAGAACTACATACAAATACTATATGAAAAATGAAATAAAAACATAGGGTCACCGGCCTTGTTTTGATTTTATTCACCATTTTATAACATGTACTTTTTCATTAAATCTGAAAAATCTCTAATTGCATAAAAATGATTAATAACCTATGAAATTGGCAACATATTGATATTATATAAGATAATATATATCATATACCATTTAATTAAACCACAAACTACCAAAAAATGGAGAACACAAGTTAAATTTTAAGAAATTTTAATTTTTATAATTTTTATGTCACCCAAAAAAACGTATTTTTTTTACTATTTTAACACAAAAATGGAAGTTAAAAAAGTTCTATCTAATAACTTTTTGCGAAACTGCTCAAATATGTTCATCTACGTATTGTTATCATAAAACAAAAATAAAAAAGGGGGTCACCGCACTTTTAACAGAGATTTTTTTGTTTAACTATCCCTACCGTCTATGTCGAATTT
>VMBQ01010591.1:10554-21769 GCA_007657795.1 Dreissena rostriformis | reverse complement strand
AAACATGGTACTTCCTTGTGTTCGGGTGTGAATTTTTCAAAACTTGCAAGGGCATCTCGAATTTTGTTAATTTTATCCAGGAAGTGATTGGCAAAATTTTCAGCTATCGCGGTGTCGCTTTCACCTTCCGGCATAGGGTTATCAGTTTTCTTTCCTGTTAATTCTGATACAAACTTGTAGAGTTTTTTAGAGTCTCCGTGAAAATCAATTACTTTTTGACTAAGCGATCGTTGCTTTTCTGCATTCAACTCGAAAGTGTATATATTTCTGGCATTTTTGAAAAGTTCATATTGGTCTGGTTGTTTGTATTTTCTCCACATGCGTTCCAGTTTGCGTGTTTTGCGTTTTAGTTCAAGAATGTTTTCATTAAACCATGGTTTTGGTGCACGACAAATTTTGTTTTTCTCAATGTATGGAGCGTGTTTATCAAGAATTCTACAGATTTTATCTTCAAATTGCTCTACAAAAGTATCTACTTTGTCTGCTGTAATTGAACTGTTGCTCAACTTAACGATAAAAGCTTACAGGTACATATCCCCGAATCTAATAAATATATTATGCATGGACTGTTTGAAACATTCGGAGTCCAAATAAGGTCCATGTTGAAGTGTAGTTCCGAATATATGCGTTGATTGAGGAAGGCCATCAGTCACAACAGTGTCAGTATACAAGATTTGCGTCACGTGGTGATGCAGATAGACGAAACAGTAAATTCTGGTGGAAAAAGACATACAACAGTGGAATTATTTGAATTCGTCAAAGGTCTAGGTGAGCGAGGATGTGCGATATGGGAGGAGGCAGTTGTTGCAGTGTTGGTGCAAGATTAACCCATTTATGCCAAGTGGACTTTCCCATCCTTCTAAATTGGATCCATTTATTTCCAAAATAAGGGATGTCTATTATAGTTATTTCTATTTTTAGAATATTTCTTACAGAAATGCCTTTAAGCAAACAGCGCAGACCCTGATGAGACGCCGCATAATGCGGCGTCTCATCTGGGTCTACGCTGTTTGCAAAGGCCTTTTTTCTAGACGCTATGCATAAATGGGTTAAAAGGTAAAATCTATGTAACCTGTTACATATGGTCGGTTAGAAATCCAAATTAAGCCAAATAAAACAAGTAGCAATGTAGCCAATATGTGAGGCAAATATTATTGACGCTGGACGAAACGGTCGTTTTAACTTAACCTGTCCCGAATGGAAAGACAAAAAGATGGACGTACAGAAAATGATGGTGGTGGTTGTGGTGTAAGTGGTGATCGTGATGATGGTGGTAATTATGCGGATTTTTATGCAATCAGACATGTCAAAATAAGATTTACAGAAAATTACCAAAGTATGTAACGCTCACAAATCATATGTACCATTCTAATACACTTTGGTGTTAACAAAAATGCGAACGCACCTACACCAAATTTGGGTTGACGCCAAAGTGCGGTACTACAGCTGTACAGAGCTGGAAAAAATGCGATTTCTTTGTAGAGGACCAGCTTATCGTGCTTCAAGGTCAATTTAATGTTTGTAATACGGATTTTTATAAGCAACAACTATCAGTATTAACGAGTTGTAGAGTTAGTGTTCGTGCTGCAGAAAACAGTATAATATACTTACCCTGTCACGGACAGAAAGTGTTTTTTTCGTTCCGTTCGTTTTGCAGGATGTTTTGATATGCTTTGTCATGCATTAATCAGCCTTCATGGTATTATATAAGCTGGTAATTTCAAGTGGCTAGGCATAAATTCACTGCACAATCGTCGGAATGAAAAAAGATAACATCATCCGAGTATATATAAAAACATTTTATCAAGTTTTTTTATTATTGTTTATATATACATGTTATATACATGTATACGTGTTAAATGGCTAGTTCAAAAATCACAAAATGTAAAGTCATAAATAATATCAATTAAGTAAACATGAATCACAAAAATGGCACTTTCTAGAAAATCTTGGTAATTTAATGATAATAAATACAACTACAAGAAATGCCTGCAACAAACGAGCATTCTAAATGGTCCTTACAATTAATGCAAACTCTTGCATTTCCCTTAAATATTTTCTTTCATAAATGTTTTTGTCCTCTATTTGTTTCCTCTAGTGCTCATGTTGTTAAGCGAGTCCCAGTTTCTTCTTGAGTGACTCGGGCATCGGCGGGGGAGGTGGGCGAGGCAGACCGGTGGCGACCTTGAAGCTGTCGTAGATGAACCACTGCAGGGCGGTCAGGGTACCAATCATGATGATCCTGGGCATCAGACCCTTCCACATGCCTGCCAACAGGAACACAATCGTAAGCCAGGAAATGGATAATTGACCCGTAGGAAAATGGGTTTTATGCAGTGTTTAACCACCATTTAAGGAATGGGGCCTGAGCCCTTTGGATTGGGAACAATCGCATTGTTTTGACACAGATTAAGAAAAAAGTGTGATATATGAGTAAAATATATACAAAGAAGCAGTCAAGAGTAATCAAGGTTTATCAATTGACAATGTATTTGTTAGTAAAATATGATCAACCTCAAAAGTCAACATCAACTTTATGAAAATTTAAGTGGCCAAGACGATGAAATGGTTAAATCACAAACAATGAGTTCACTGACTGAGGTATATTTCTCTGCTTATGACTCAAAAACTCTCGACATACAACCGGTCAAGTTGTTGGTTAGTAGGCCATCCACCTGAATCTGTGGACAGGGCCACTTAACCCGAGCGTCGATCTAAGGAACATGGGGGGAGGAATTTGATATAACTCAGAAAATATACAAACACTTACAGTGTCACTAATATTCTATGTTTTACAGTATATTGAATTTGTCAATGGCATCAAGTGTCTTGCATGTTTAATCATTTCTTTCAAGAATCTACAAAGTTAAACCCATTGTGTAACAATTAAATATCACGTGGTTTATGAAGATGAGATTCAATCTGCTAACCTCAATTGAAATTTTTGCAATTGTAAAACCTTTGAAACTGAACTTATAATTGCATATACTTTAATTTTTAAAGGCCAAGTAATGAAAGGACAAGGATCATAATCAATGGGAATTAACTCAAAGGATTTTAAACAAAATTGAATATTTTTTGTATGAATTCATATAGGAAAATATATATATGACATTTTATTATATATTAAGCATTTAAATAGAAGCACTGACAGAGGATTAGTCTGTAGTAACTGCAAAATAATATTCCACAAAGACCAATCTGCTTACCCATAAAACCGAGGGATTTCGCAACATCCACGAAGTTGCTTCCGGCGTTCTGGTTCAGTTTTGAAACGATGACATCTGCAGGGTGCGATACGATAGCACAGAATACACCAGCTGAAAAGGAAACAGGCCCGCTATGTTGAAGTCTTCATTGTAGATTGTTTGGACTGTGCAAAATAATACATTATCAAGATCTAGCTGGTCCAGCGTTAATTCTTTGTATTTTCAATGATCTTACAAAGTGTCAAGTGTTCTGAGCGTGGAGAAAATCCGTTGTTTTGAATAATGCGGACGTAAGAAATACTGAATAGTTTACCATAAAATGATACCATGGTTTGAACTAAGTATCATTTCATGTTAGGGAAACAACATCCAAAATAACTTGAATCGATAAATTGTATACAATAGCCTATTTGTGCGATATCAGAACATAAACATAATAAACTACCTGTTTGGGCGCTTTTAACATTAATTATTTCTTATATTCCTATATAAAACATCATACATAAATATTATTCCTTGCAATTAAACACTATAATGTATTATACAGTTTCTGTAAATATACACGCCATAACGCTAATGTTATTTTTTTAAGTTCATTTTCAAACACTTTTTAAAATTGCAATCCACATGAATTTCATGTATTTATTTGTTTTGCAAGACGAACGCTAAAAAGCCCGGTAATAAAATGCTGAAATGTACAAAGCCGCCTGCTTCATTCTTGTGCAAAGAGTTAGCGTACTTATCGCCTAATAGAAATTTAGTAGTGAAGAGAACATTGGGATGTTAACTTTTGTATACAAAATACGAATCGCATAAAAGTAAAATGAGTCATCAATTTTGCAAATTCGTTTTCTGTTTTGTCTTATTGTTTTGCAAAACATATAGTGAATGTAATGGAGGCGCAAACAAGGCAAAACTTGATTTATTAACAACATTGATTGTATACAAGTAGTTTCGACATTTTAAAAGAATGGATCGCCATATAACGGATCTGCATTTTTTGCAGACGTAAGCCTGCTTGCGTTTAGTTAAAAACTGGTCAAATCACAACTCGCAAATTTGCACTTTCATACTTGTGCAAGCATTGAAAACAATNTGCAATCAACGGCTCGGCCCTTTTTTCTGTTCTTACCAATGTAGCCAGCAGCAAAAGTCACAATGAGTTGTTCAGCCTTGTTGCATTCCGCCCTTGGTTTGGGCACAACAAACTTGTAGAGGGCCTCGACTGTCCTCTCAAAGCATGCAAACTTCATCATGGTGTAGGGAATCTGTCGGCTCCAAAGTGGCACAATACCCTTGAAGAAGCTTAAAAACAAACAAAATGTCCAACTGTTACAGACGTACTTTGGACAGAATTCATATGTGGTTTCAGTTTTTGTTCACCTTTCAGGCATATGCGGCAGAGCCCTTCAGATGGGGAAATTGTTGACAATAGGGGAATATGTTTTTTGATTTATTACATGCTAATATATTTTATAAAACATTTTTAAAATACTTTGTAACAAATGCAAAAATAGAGAATGCTCAAACTGATTTGATGAACAATGGCTCGGATAATATACAAAAATACCTCTGTCAATTTTTGTCCAAATTGAGTCTTTTTCTGAAATCAAGCTAACATTAAGAGGGGAATTTTAAGGTAAGTATATGGGGAAAATGTACACTTTTTGAGCACAGGGATGACACATTTCGGATCCAAATTAGCCCTTAACTAGAAATCTGACAGACACTGATGCCCGAACAACACATGTTTTGACACCCGTTTTGACACAGAAAAATCCGGCACATATGCTACAGTGGGGAAAAAAAGGGTTATAACTCAGACGAAGAGGTCGTCGTCTTTATTTATTTTTCAACCATCATTTTTCCTCTACATAACATTGGTACCAGAAAATGGAACCATTCAAAATTTGATTTTGTATATCTTTTTTTAATTTCACAGCAAATTTCGCAAATATGCGACAAAAATCGAGAGAGAAAGTTTTCGTGTGCTTATCAGAATTGATTATCGATTGTATGCGCAATAATTGACATGCATATACTAATATCTCTAACAGATGTGTTTTATGATGCATTTAATCGATGTACATTTTAAGAAGTTTTAGAGATATCGTCTCTCGTAACTCTTTAAGAGTCGTTTTGTACACGCACACACATATATATGAAAAAAATATATATAATGATTTTATATTGCTTTACTGTGTTTGTATGTACAAAGTGAGACTTAAATAAACTATTATGTCTGTCTGTTGTTCTGCATACGTCATATTCATTGCAAAATTTGTTTCTGACTTCCAATTAAGTGAGATTATAGCTCTATTTACGTCTGCAGTAAAGTTAAACAGACAATAATTGTGAAGATGAATATGTCAATTCATTTATGGATTAATTGCATAACAAAGGGTAAGCTTAGTTGAGGTCAAACGTTTATGTTTTAAACTGTGTTCGATACTTGAGAAAGTAGAATGATCAGGTGCAAAGTTGTCAAATAAAAAATGCGAATTTGCGTTCATTGTCTGCTATTTTGTATTTGCTGAGAAATGAAATCAATGTTTCTATTCATGCTACAAGAATATTACAGACAAATAACTCGACATGTTATCTGTTTTATTTTATTTTTGTAATACATTTTTATCAAAATGTGAAAGAAGAGAAACTGAAACTGCTAGTTTGGAACCAAGAAAATAACTGGAGTAGCATTGTACGGTATTATCATTTAATTATTATTATACAATACTTTTGTTATTAAAATATTTCAGCATGTTCTTTTCATACTAAAAATATTGAGTTTTTATACAAAAACGCATATGTTAAAAAGTTAAATAGGCTTTATCTTTTAAATAAACAAATACTGTTTTACTTCTACTTCTATTTTCAATTGCGATGAACATGACTCTCACATCAATCTTTTTCTGCTTAATAAAAGCTGACGCCAAAACAACACGTCATCCTCATGGAAAGCATGGAAAACGTCGGCGTATTGATTGCAACATACAATATGTCTTACTAATTGGACGTTAAAATTAGCGTCGTGTGACAAAAAGTTAACCCAAGAATTTCCTATGATGCAACAGTGCCTGCATACACGTGTATTTAGAAATGATTTCAAGCCAAAATTTGTCTGATTTTTTTTTTTTTTAAACTGTCGCCATTTTTTAAATGTTATCGCCGACGATGGCGATCGACAGCGAGAATCTTGCTATCAATTCTGTCTTTGTTATTATTTTCTACATCTCCATGTTTACGTCGCAACAATCGATTACCGATTATCACTGGGCGGCGCTGTCAGAGAAACAGTTGTTAAATAGAAAAATTTACAGTAAGTTAGTAAGTAAAAGGTTAAAACAGTATTTTATAGTTAAAATAGGACAGCAGATAGATAACATATTGACCACCGCCAGCCTCTCTGTGAAGATATCGAGGCCGGGGCTAGATTGGACATAGGTTGGTAGGGTATTCCAGAGTCTTATGGTCCTAGGGAAGTAAGAGTTAGAATGGTACTGAGTATGGGACTGAGGGATGAGATAGTTCATATTTCTAGTGGGGATTAGATGATATTGATCGACTGCAACAGTTTTCACTTCACATGCAACTAGACGCAGATATGTACCCATTCCAGCCTTCCTCTCCCTTTATTCTTGGGAATCCCTCACGCAGTGTTGTGCTCCAGCCAGATTTCACCTGCATTCTCACTTTCACAGACTCCATGGGGCATAATGCAATATCAGCAAAGAATTCTGCTGACGCACTAGCAGCCAGGTACAGGGCGGTTCTCCATTGGTAGGCCTTTTCCTGATTTATGGAATAACATACCAACTGATTACACTTCGTAATTATAACAGTAGTTTAAATCACTGATTTAAATAAGAAACAGACCAATCATCACTTTTCCCGATATATTTCGAATTAATAGGCTATTTCCAAGGTTTCTTAAAACTGGGGCATGCCCAGTTCCCCCCCCCCCCCAAGGGCATAATTTGAAAAAACTTTGTAGAGGACCACTAGACGATGTTACAGACTGACTACGGACTTACTAATTGAGGCTTCTTTCTGCATGGCACGACGATTATCTATTGCAAGAACTTTATGATGCTATGTCTCTCAAGTTAAACTGTTAATAAATACAAGATGTAGTTGATAGTTGAAACTCTTCTTGTACATGTGTAACTTGTCACGTGCATCTGTTTTGTGCCTCACTGTATAGCAATTTGTTCTTTCCATAAATAAAGGACCGCATTGTGAAATAAGTTTTTTTTATCCTGCTTGCACAACTGACCTGAAGAAGATTTGTGAAAAATTCCTTGTATAAACCTATTTTAGCTCTGGTGTACTACATACTCAATGGACCGTAAATATTTCCAAAGATCGGATCATTCCTTTGAAGTTTTGTTTAAATCTGTCAAGGGGTTGCGGAGAAGTCCTTAAAAGACAAAATTAACAAATCTCACACAAGCACTAACTGGCAACAGACAAAACGGTATCCTAAAAGCTTCCAATTCGCAATATGTTCTCAGGTGATCATTGGACCATAACCTGGCAAAATGCACATGTCCATTCTATATGAATGCTTCATATTTACAATCGCAATGTCTTTTATAGATAGATTTAGTAATTAGACGTAGTTTAAATCTGACATATCAAACATCAGTTACCTCTCCCAGAAGGTTGGCATACAAATTCTTGAAGACTTCGTAAAAACCAAATTTACAGAGTCCCTGCGCGGAATAGCCAATTAATGTTGGTGCCCATCCTATGCTGAGCCCACGTACACCACCTTCAGCTATGGAAACTTTGAACCCATTAACGAGGCTCTTGTATTTTGCTGGGTCCACCTGGATTCTGCATTTGACAACATCAAGGGGTGTCATAAGGAAATGGGTTAGTCCACAACTGAGCACACCTCCTACTCCACAGAGTGCGAAGTATTTAGATGATCCAAATTCACAGCTGTAGTCTAAAACACATAAACAAACACACTTTCAATCAGCCATAAATGTAATAATAATTGATAGCTTAATTTAAGTATAAAGTTAACGCACAGCGTGTATTTGATTTCGTTCCCATTTTCTTTCTTTTTTAACTTAAGGGGTGTTGCTGCAGTTTTGCTGATTGTTTTCCATCTAATAGATTTTGTTCAAAATTTATATTCAAGTACTACATACAAATACTATATGAAAAATGAAATAAAAACATAGGGTCACCGGCCTTGTTTTGATTTTATTCACCATTATATAACATGTACTTTTTCATTAAAATTTAAAAATCTATACTTGCATAAAAATGATTGGTTATTTGCAACATATAGATAGTATATAAGCTAAGATACATCCTATACCATTTAATTAAACCACAAACTACCAAAAAAAAGGAGAACACAAGTTAAATTTTAAGAAATTTATTTTTTATTATTTTTATGTCACCCAAAAAAACGTCAATTTTGTACTATTTTAACCACAAAAATGGAATTAAAAAAAGTTCTATCTAATAACTTTCCGCGAAACTGCTCAAATATGTTCATCGACGTATTGTTATCATAAAACAAAAATAAAAAGGGTGTCACTGCACTTTTAACAGAGATTTTGTTTGTTAACTATCCCTACCGTCTATGTCAAATTTCATAAAATTTAGCAATTTGGCTAAACCCAAGTACCGGTACATAGATTGCTAGAAATATGCATAAACATTAGAAATTGTTTATAATCTTAACTGGGATCTCAACAGCTTACCAAAAAACAACAACAATAATACAATATTAAATCACAAACACAAGGCAATACAGTATCAAACTCGACCTTAATCATCATTAACATACAGGGACTTGTTTACAGATTTCGGCATGTTTTGAAGTTAGTGATAAATGAATTAAATTGATAAATATAAACAACGGAACTAAAGAGCTCCGGTACAAAACAAGAATTAAATTAAAGAAAGAAAACAAAAAGTAAAACAAAAGTTAGCCGAACCTGGGATCGAACCATTGACCTTTGTTTTATGAACCCACTATGTAATATGTGATGATTCTGATAACAAAAATATTGGGTTGTGATAATAGCGAATCGGTGTTGCTATAAATATATCCTCGTTTAAATAAACCGTCGCAACACCCCTTAACGAATTTTCTTGGGTCTGACAGACAATTCTAATTGCTGACAGAAAGCTCTAACCAGTCAAACCAAATGTCTGACAGAAGGCTGTTGAGTTTCGGGAAGTCTGGTTACTGGCATGAGTTTGCACTTAGTACTGGTTAATCCGCTATTCCAGGAAGTGTTTGTGGGTACTTTGACAAAGGTGATATGACTAAAATACTGCTGCAAACGGAAAAAAATAAACTAAACAAAAAAACATACTAAATTATCCATACTTTACTTCCTGTGTTCTCATAGTATCGGCCCTCCGCATCGTTTCGTGACTTTAATGAGTCCACTCGTAAAACCCTCAAGAAGTTCAGGTCGGTCAATGTTTTTTTCCATTTTTTAATATAGACGTTTTATTTTATTTACTGTATATTAATGACTATTAAGACGATCATTTGTATATGATTTCAGGTTTTGATTGGAAAGTAGGTCATGTTTAATCCTGGGTGATGATGTGATTTTTAAATTATTGAAGACATAATTGTGTAGTTTGTTTATGGTTTATTAGTAGATTTATAAAATAGTTTATAATCCGCTTATTTGTGAAAAAAAGGTAACAATATTTACAGAACAATATGAACAAGAGTTCATTTTTCAATTAGGAAACTATTTAAAAAACAAGCACATGCGCATAGTATCAAACCTTAGCAACCAATCAGAAGGGCCGATATGATGAGAAACTATGTACATGATACACATTACTACAAGGAGCTAAGTAAAGTCTAGCCAGTATTTTGTCAAATCATTGCCGATTTGAATGCAGTTTTCGTTGTTATGCCCTAGAAGACATGTTTAACTATAGATTGACACATAAAACAGGTGTGTGTTTTAAATATGTTCACTTAAAATATTAAGATGTATTATTAAGAGGGCCGATACCACGGGTACACATGCTAAGTTCATACCACGGTATGAGGCACACAATCTAACAAAGAACATACTTAGTAAGTTGCTTTTGCTTCATGAACATAACTTTAACATCTGATCATGTTATAACAATATAATTGTGAAAGTTATGACTGTTCTACAAACGTTTTGAATGTAGCCAGTGTAGGGCTCCTCAGTAGGTTTGCTGACCAAAACAAAAACACAAGTTGAACAACGTAATATTGTCGAAGTTTTAATTGTATTAAAGTCATGCTTTAACAACGGCATCCATCCATGAGGATGATGACCTCGATAACTTATTACTAAGTACTTACTATTGTCGCTCATTTTATTAACAAACACCCGTGCCCTTTAAGTTTAAAGAATAACAACTTCGCTGACGAAATCGAAAATGAAACCGAAAATGACCCGTTTGAGGTTACAATATACTAAATAATCGAGTCATTCTGTACTCTCTAAAAAAAAACATAATATTTTCCTCGAAGGCATGTTTTACACTTTAGGCTGTTGTTCTGGTTCTATCGTCTGGAGATATTGCTAAGGTAAGCATAGGTGTTCACTACTAAATCCCTGAAATAGGATAAAGTTAGAGATTACAGTAAAAATTGGCACTGAAAAAGGTTACAATCCACTAGAAAACGGCAGAAAAAAAGAAGGTGCAAAAACAGTCGATTTTGATTTGAGTCGAATTCTTTTTTGGTTTGAACATGACATATCTTTTTTATTGCTTAAATCGATTCAGCTAAGAATGCCCGTTAAGAAAAGGTATGGTTATGGGGGTCTCTATGTGCAAAATGTTGTATTTATTTTCGGTCAAAGTTGTCGCTTTTACATTGAAACATATAAGGAAACTATTTAGTATATTTTGACCTAAACGCAAAACAGGCCCCGTCACAAAGGATCAGTATTTTCATAAAATCACCATTTTCTGTGCGGGGTTTCGTGCGTTGTTGTAAGTTTCACGGAATAAGTGCGTTTTGTGGC
>VMBQ01010590.1:0-27307 GCA_007657795.1 Dreissena rostriformis | reverse complement strand
TGATATTTGGGTGATATTTGTGATTGGCAAACACTTTCGTACGGATTCAGAATAAAGCTGCAGGATTATTTACATTAAAGGTATGTGTCATCCTGCTATAAAAGTATTAGCAATTTGTTAGAGTGGTCATCATCACAATAATCTTCATCGTCATCGCCATCGCTATCGTCGTCGTCGTTGTCGTTATCGTCTTCATCGTCGTCGCCCTTGTCGATGGCCCTCTCCTTATGCCCCTCCTTTCCCTCTTCCTCGTTCTCATCATCATGATCAGTATAATAACTTTAAAAACAAAAGAAAAATCAACAATAACATCAAAATTAAAAGCATTGTCATCATCATATCACCGGTAAAGCCTCTTCATTCATCGTTGAAAACTTCATTGACATGCAGGCTGAATGTTCGTTTTTACTGCATCAACTAGATTTTATGTAGATTAACTATAGCTGCGTCAGTGCATAGACCAATTTGTTTTAAAGAAAATCGTTTACTGATCACGCTAATTCTCGATCTTTTTCATTGTAATAAACAGACCATTCGGTGCAAGTACTTCACTATTCGGCTCGTTTGTTTTGATAGCAATTTAAATATAAGTTTAAATTCATAAAAGCAAACATGTCTGACGTCACAACACTTGAACGTTGTTGCCCAAAGGCTCGCATGTGACAACAGCAAGCGGGCATTCCTACGTTTCGATCTATACTGGCTTGAGAGGCATTTTAGAAGAGTAAATTTGATTTTGTATGTAGAATTAAAACTACATAAATGGGTTTATACACTTATCGTCAATAACGGAAAGAAGATAGTGTTGAGTTGGGTAAACGTTTAGCATGGAAAACTACAAGTGCTTCGTGAAAGTGGATTGCTTCACATTAAAGTAATTGTTAAGGACTAGCTCTACAGAGGAAACGACATCAAGGCTCCAGTTTTTACGTTCATATTTACGTTAATTTAAGTAAACTTTAAATGGCAAAATCACGTTCTTACATGCTCATTGTGTCGTATATTTATCATTTAGAATGAAGATCACTGTAAACCTAACCGGTTATGACCGAGATTCCGAGAACGTGTAAGTCGTTATAATGAAAACACAATAGTTTCCTCCCTTTGTCATATTTTGGTTTAAATAGTTGTTTCCTTTTGTAGATAGATTTCCTTTTACTTTTAATATATTTTATATTTAAATTATACTTTTTTAAATATTTATCCTATAAATACAATATAATCCGTGGTACCATCGGTCTATTTATCTATTATCTTGTATTATTTTGTATTTGCATGTTTAATACCATATTGCCCATACCATTATGCTATACATGTTCATACATTATTTATAGAAATGTACACTATTTTATAAAAGTGAATATGAAACTATATGTTTTTGGTAATTTAATGCCTACATTGTATGAATAGTTTTGCTTTCATATAAAAAAAGGTATAATTTGGATTATATAAGCTATTAAACAACACCAAATTGTTAACTTGTTTAATTGTTATATTCGTTTATTTTCGTATCAACTTTCATATTAGAAGCATTTAAATGTGTGATAGACAGGGACTTGAGTATTACATTTGGATTGATTTCTGTAGCAACACACTGTTTTTTTGTAGATGTGATAGTAGGTGTGTTAAAACTAGCTTGCCTGGATTATTTTTTTAATAATACACTGGTTAGAGGCACGTAGGTGCATTACCTTGATTGCTGTAGAAAAGAAAATTTGGTGGAGCTAACATGGTGTGTATTGTTTCACTCAAACCGTTAAGGACAATGCCTCTTAAAAAAAGCTCTGGACCAAAATTCATATAGTTTGTTTTATTAAAAACAATAGACGAAATATGTTTCCCATCAAAGTTTTTCAAAATTCAAGACAGGCATTTCAGTTTAGAAAATTAGATTAATGGACAATTTTTCATTTACGATTTATTATCATTTTCCTCGGTAAATGTTCCAATGTTCATTCACAAGTTCTATATTGCATGTATAATAACATTAATACGACATACAACCGCTCAAACACATTTTAAGTGGACCGAGTGCTTAATTGCTTGTGAATATCAAAAAGAAAGTTCATTACTCTTTTGAAATGTTCATTTTCACAAATACATTGATTTGAAAATGCGATTGAACTTATTGCATGGAACCACATATTAATACTTCACCGTATATTGTACTTATAAATTCATTTGCGTAAACATGAGTTTTAATGGAATACATTGAACCGCATATTAACACTTTACTGTATATTGTACTTATACATACATTGCCACAAACATGCGATTTAATGTACGGTAAAACATTGAACCGTATGATAACACTTTACCAGCGAATGAACTATATCATCGAAGTTGTTAGTGAATAAAATAGTATTATGAACCATTAGTAAGGTACAACATTTGTTGACCATTGTGTTACAAAGAAGACTTGTTTAGTAAACTGACTTTCCCAAACAATTTTGCGAAAGTCAACATTAGTGGGGAAATTTATACTGAGTGTTTTCATTGTGACTGCCCAATTTTGCGATTTGCAAATATTTAATTTTCGTTCTCCAACAACACAATCTTTAAGTTAAACTTATATGTAAATATTGGGATGGTACATTTTCTTTTCTTTGTATGTGGATGAACCTTTACTTTAACTGTTTGTAACATTGTTGGTCAAATCTTAAATATTAATTTGAACCAATCTATGTTTTTCTTCGATGAACTGTCGATATAGATCAATGTTTTCTTTCGAATGTTTGCCAAGTATACACTTGATAGATGTTTTTATATTCATTTACACAGTTCAAATCCGGTTTTGAAATTTACAATACTTATACTTGATAGATTTTATGTGTTATTGTAAAGCCTTCATATCCTGTATTAAAAATCGTCTAACGCCTGTTTCTTTGGACCGGTGGTTTCAATCAAGATTTCTGATTGCGCATATATGACAAACACGGATTACTTGTTTCAGGATTTTTTAAGTAAAACAAATCTAAATAGCAAACTTCAGTAGCTGGTTTTACAAATATGCTATTTTAATTGTCCTTAAAGGCGTATCTGTGTTTCACATTCTTTATCAACGCTTAAACAATCGAATTTCAATAATTACTTCGTTAATACGTCGTCAATGATATAGAACCATCGGGTCATGACCAAACGGTCAGGTTTCAAAGCGGGAATGGTCCGCGTATTGTATAAGAGTCGCTCACGTATCGCTGACAATGGTCCGCGTATTGTATAAGACTCGCTCACGTATCGCTGACAATGGTCCGCGTATTGTATAAGACTCGCTCACGTATCGCTGACAATGGTCCGCGTATTGTATAAGACTCGCTCACGTATCGCTGACAATGGTCCGCGTATTGTATAAGACTCGCTCACGTATCGCTGACAATGCTCCGCGTATTGTATAAGAGTCGCTCACGTATCGCTGACAATGTTCCGCGTATTGTATAAGACTCGCTCACGTATCGCTAACATCTATAAATACGTGAACATTGGCCCTGGACTGGTCATTCTTATTTAATTTTGTTTCTGTATATTTAAGAAATGAAATGTTCCAATGCTGGCGCCAATTTATCGATAAGTAATTATATAAAAGCGACCTAATCGGACATAATTGTTGTATAGAAGAGTTTTAATACGTATTAATTTTTACGAGGGATAAGAATTATTTGTGAAGATGAGTTATTTCCTTTGTAACGTTTAGTTTTTATTCGACTAACTGATATGAATCAATGTTTTCTTTCCAATTTTACCACATATGCACGTGATAGATTTTTATATACACTTGTAAACAGTTCGAATCCGGTTTCGAAAATTACAGTGTTTATACTTGAGGTTTTATTTGTTATTTTAAAGCCTTCATATCCTGTATTGAACATCGTCCATCGCCGGTTTCTTTACACCGGTGGTTTCAATCAAGATTTCTGATTGCGGAATTCGATAGTTTAATAAGTGAAATTGATAATACAATATATCAAATGGCCATGAATGATCGAAGCGGCAATTTAGCCCATTCATTGCTTTCAAAACATGAACATTCATGTGGAAACGAAAACTCTCGTGTTATGAATAAGATCGACGCTATAGCTGATATAAAAGTAAGGCTCGCCAGTTTGCCACCTTCACTGATAAACACAACTAGTATGTCAAACACGGATAACTTATGTTAGAATTTTTATCAAGTAAAACAAATCTAAATATCATACTTCAGTGTGGGAATTTACAAATATGCGATCTTAATTTTCCGTAAAGGCGTATCTTTTTTTACATTCTTCATCAAAGGCGCACGCTAGATCTACAAATAGATAAATACAAAATGTGTGATTCTAATCAAAACAATTGACGGATCGCTCATGCGTACAATTTTATTTTTTGGGGATTTTTTGTACATGAAGTATTAAATCTACAAATGGTCAAATACAAAATGGGCGATTCTTATCAAAACAATTGACGGGCGCTCGTGCGTAAAACTTTAACTTTTGGGGATTTTTTGTATATAAAGCATTAGATCTACAAACAGATAAATACAAACATTTGCGATTCTTATCAAAACAATTGACGGGGCGCTCGCGCATAGAACTTTACCTGTTGGGGATTTTTATGGCATTGTTGTAAACCATACGATACATGACGTATGTCGGGTGCACGAACTCAGATATTAAGATGAAGTGTGGCGTAAAACAATACGATACATGTTTATGTACGTCGATACTTCATGCTTGTTGACCGTTTTCTGAACCCTCTTCAACTACAATACTGTCGCGTTTTCATAAATAGAGTCATTGAATATTAAGTATGATTCAACGATTATGATCAATGCTTAAACAATCGAATTTCAATAATAACTTCGTTAATACGTCGTCTATGATATGGAACCATCGTGTCATGACCGAGCGGTCGGGTTTCAAAGAGGGAATGGTCCGCGTATTGTATAAGAGTCGCTCACGTATCGCTTACGCCTATAAATACGTGAACAGTTGCCCTGGTCGCTCATTGTTAATCAATTTCGTTTCAGTATATTTCATAAATGAAATTTTCCAATGCTGGTATTAATTTTATTTTTGAGTCATGGTATTAAAGCGTCCGATAAGGACATAATTATTGTATAGCGGTGTTTTAATACGCATTATTTTGACGACGGATAAAGATTATTTGTGAATTTTACTTAATTGGTAAGTAAAGCGTGTTTACATATACGTGAATTGTATTATTGAAGTGTGTCTGAATGACAATCGTAACAACAGTTGTAATAATAAACAAAACGGATACGGAAGCAGCGGATGTTAAAACAGTTGTGGATAGAAGTTTAAACTAAAGATACATCAACGTAAAAGCAATAGTGATTACTTTGAAGCGCAGTCTGCGAAGAAACAAATAAATCTAGACCTATTGAGACGAAATAATAATGCGGCATAAGGAGATTATAACGTCTGGTATGAAAACCAAGAAGCATTTCAAAAGGTAATAGGACTCACCGACGATTTATTTGCCATTTATGTTGCACTTTTGTGGAAATTAAGTATTAATTTTACTTGGTAGGATGCCGGTTGGTACTTCAACAATATGTTATAGGGAGTCATATTGTATTATGTTGTGTTCCTTCAAAATTATAATTATTGTTTTATTTTTATTGATTACAACGACATGCTAAAACGGTTCCATATGTAGATATATACAAGTTCCACCATAACTAGATAATACTATTTATAACAAAAAATATTCATGTATTTTGTTTCATTTTGTTTAACACTAGAAACTGTAAAGGTTATGTGTAATACAATAATGTTCGGTTCTGTTCTGTTCTGTCTAATGTTTTGTTATCAAGTAAAAGGTCTCGTTGTTTGTTTGTAAGACGGTTTCTTCGCGGTTTTGGAACAACTGTTGAAATACATGTATAAATCGTAAAGATATGATTCCTTTTCCGTATCATGTTAAATACTAAATTGATCTTAACTATAAGTTTAATCATTATATACAGCACAATTATTATCAAGACAAGACAAGACAAATATTTAGTCAGTCTTGCACAGTGAAAATCGTCTAAACGCTAGATATTTCACATACTATTATTATCATTATCGCTCACTCTTCAATACGATTTTGTTAAATTAAACTAATTGTTTATGGGATTGAAAATTGAGTTGTTAGCAATTGATAGCATTGAACAATTATATTAACCTTCAATTCTCCGGAATTCACATTAGGATTGATTTTAATATTGTGTCTATAGTATTTAATAGGCGGGTAAAAAAAGCCCATATACCGCAAGCTGGCAGTATCATATTCACTCCGCAAAGTATCATTTTAGATTCATCAAACGACGTTTGTAACTCATTTCAGAGATCAAACATTTGAAATCCAATTTGAACAGATTTATGAATCGCTTAACCGCTCAACAGCGGTCGAAACCTATTATTTCAACAAAGAGGAAATATTGATATAAATGATTTAAAGAAACGGACGGATTCTCCTGCAGCACAATACCTTCTATTAAAATCTCAGTGTGGGTTTTGAAACACTGTTTTCATAACACAGCCTGTCAAAGCAGCTTTGGAGATTAACTCGGTTTAACTTACGCGAAATTAGACTGAGCATACAAGGGGGTCGATTGAAGTCCAAGTAACTGATGGATTAATTCCATTTGTACCTATGCTTGTGATTAACAACTGATGATAATACCAAGTGTCGTGTTCTGAGAAAACAGGACAAAATGCATGTGCGTAAAGTGTCGTCCCAGATTAGCCTGTGCAGTCCGCACAGGCTAATCCGGGACGACACTTTCCGCCTAAACTGGAATTTCGCTAAGGAGGGACATCCTTTAAACGAAAAATTCCATAAAAGCGGAAATGGTCGTCCCTGATTAGCCTGTGCGGACTGCACAGGCTAATCTGGGATGACAATTTACGCACAAGCATTTTCCCAGTTTTCTCAGAACACGACAACCAATACAACCGACCACTAAAGCTTTTCTTTAGACTCCTTAAAGCCTTTGTACATTTTTGCGGTAGTGTCATTTTTATTTGAGATGAAATTATATAAATGTGGTGCCTCTTTTCACATGGCATTCACAAGTAGCAAATCGTAATTAAGCATTTGTAAAAATATATTTCCTACGAATGCTTGTGAATAAGCTAATGTATTGCATATTATCGGAACATTAGTTTTCGTATTGTTTTGCTATTCTGCGTTAGAAAAGGGCAATACAACAAAATACATCACTAATCTGAAAAAAATATATTTAAAATATCGACTACATCGAAAATTTCCCATATGGCTTTCATACCAAGAAGTCTTGTTTATTACTGGGAATAGTGCACGTCCTATTGACAACCCTGGGTCTTATAGTGCCTGATGCGATGCATCTAATACATTGCACCACGGTTGACAGTCTTAAGAACGAGGGCATTGCATATGTGTATTGATCACTGCTTACGATGGTTCGCTGCACTGTAACCACAGAAGGTTGCCAGATCAAATGGATATAAAACACGGGATTTGGGGAGGGGGCATTAAATAAAGAACTGGGCCTTTAACCTCCTCACATCAAAAGTCGTTTCTCGGATTTGACTTTTTAATCAACTGACCCTTGACGTCCCATGTCATTTTCGCATTTTAACCGTTTTAAATAACTGGCCCTTGACAGCATATGACATTTCTCGCGTTTTGTTTTTTCTTTATAAAGCATTTGCATCTGATATCACGTCTCAATTCTGACTGCACGTGTCATTTCAGACCGCACGTGTCATTTCTATCTGCAGGTCCGAGGACAGTGACTCGAGCATGAGGAAGGAGAACACGTGGAACGTCTCGGTGAACACGGATAGACCCATTCTGGAGGACGACGCGCAGTAAGTCACGTGACACACGCTGTTGTTGTTGTTAGTTCGTTAGTTTAAATCAATTTGTTTGTCGAATGCCAAGAAACTATTTTCTTCTTGAGACACACATAAGTTCGTTTTCTGAAATGTTCTATAGGCGCGCAGTAATTCTCGTGGGTACGTTGTTGTTGTGGTAGTTGTTGTTCTTGTTTTGTTTCGCTAATTTAAATCGATTTGTAATATCGCGTATGCTTCATAAGCCGTAGGTCTTCGGCGATTTACTACATTCCTATTTTTGATTTAGAATTTAATTAAATAAAAGCAGGCAAACCAAAACTATAGTTCGTGTATTTTCAACACTAATATATGTCATTCTTAATGCATTGTTTTTTTTAACTATTTAAATCAATGTCCACGTGTCACATCGCCTAACGAATCAAATTTTTATCACGAATAGGGTGGGTTTATATTAACTACATGTCTTTAAATATTTGGTTTGATATCTTTTAAACGTGTTTGATTGAGTATTAGCAAGCCCTTTTGGATGTCAATCAAGTGCCTGATATATCTGATAGCTGGTCTGCGAACAGAAGTTGCCAATTTTGACGGCTTGACATCAATATTAAAACTTGTTATCACTTAATTAAGGAGTATATTATAGCAGGCAATTTGAAGGTTGTGCATATAAGCAAAATTTCGCATGGGATAAACGTATTCAACACACCTCAAATATGAGTAATGTTTTACACGTCTTTTTGTGAGTTTAAAACTCATTCGCCGTGATGGTGATACTTCGTATGGATGTTTTACACCTTTAAGTGCAGAACCAGTGGAAAGGGTATGATGACATTATTATTTGATCCTCGCTCTTTGAAAAGGGAGTTAAATGCATGTGACTGCACAGGCTAATAAGGTACGATACTTTTCGCCTAAACTGGATTTTCGTAACGAAGAGTCTGTCTTGAAACGAAATATGCAATACAAGCGGAAAGTGTCGTCCAAACTGACACGACATTTTACGCACATGCATTAAACCCCCTTTTCACAGAGCGAGGCTCCTAATGTGATGCTTTCTCATTCAGATTAATCCTCGATATACGTATTGAATCCCATAGTAATCCAATAGTAAACCCTCGATGTACGTATGTAACCCCATATTAAACCCTTGCTATATGTATGTTGCCCCATAGTAAATTCACGTTAACGTTTTGTTCTAGACATTTTTAGTTCAATAGCTTACGTTGTGTTAGTTATAAATTTTATTTCAGAATTATACATTTTGGGGGGGGCATTTTCAGTTCAAAAGCAACTGTTTTATCACTTCCAGTTTAAAGGTCAGCTACACGCCTGGCAAAAAGGGCGGTAACTTCGGCCTGCCGCTGGGAGCCAAGCTGATGGTGCCCGATGGAATCTTCAACAAGAAGGACAGCATCACGTGCGAGGTGGCGCCTCCCGCCCAGAGGTGGAAGTTCACGCCCGTGCTGCCCGTGTACGAGCATCTCACCTCGGAGATATTCCAGTTCTTCTCAACTGTCGCCATCCTTAAGAAGGCTGTCGTCATACAGATTCCTTTCTATGCTATCGATACTGAACACTCGGAGATAAATTTGAAAGGGAAGTGGAAGGACGAACACGAGTGGGTGAATGTGGGATTTTTGAAAAAGGTTGGTTTTGTGTTTAAATAAACGGAAAATGCTCATGTATTCTTGTTTGCAATCTCTAGATAGAATCGGATATCACTTGATGAAGATGTTTCTCATGTCAAAAAGTTTAAAATGTGTTTATTATGTCCCCCAGTCTATACTGGGGGACATATTGTTTTTGCCCTGTCTGTTGGTTTGTTTGTTGGTTTGTTGGTTTGCACAAACTTTAACATTGGCCATAACTTTTGCAATATTGAAGATAGCAACTTGATATTTGGCATGCATGTGTATCTCATGGAGCTGCACATTTTGAGTGGTGAAAGGTCAAGGTCATCCTTAAAGGTCAAAGGTCAAATATATGGGTCAAAATGGCTCAAAAGGGGACATAGTGTTTCACAAACACATCACTTGTTTCTCATTAAGACAGTTAAGTGCGATATGAGTGTTTGTGAAACTAATAGTTCAACTACTTTTTATCTACTAGATATTTGTTACTGTCATTAAATGACAAAACAATTACTAATTAGCGGTACATATAGTCATTCAACAAATACTATTGTACTATTTAACTACTAATTCAATACATTCATGTCACAAATACTACGGTATTATTTTAACAGCATTTGTAGATTGTCTAAACGCCTTTGATATATTCGAAAGTTTATAACTCAATTTAAAGGTTACGGCTTAAGTGAAACTACGACAAAGGAAAAGTCATAAATACTGCAATAGTAAGTGCTGGTTGATTGAATGTGATTGAATTGTCCCACTTTTTGAAATGTATAAAGTGGTAAGGAAGGGAGACCCCGTGTGGTCTTTAATTGAATGCCACAATATTATGGTACGCTTAAGTTTCGGATTTGCAATTAAATAGGGCAAACAACGCAGGATGTGAGTTATGTGAGACTTTATAAACTGAATTTCAACGAGTAAATCATATCCGAGGACATACAAAGATATCAAATAACAGTTTTTCTTGTTTACACAACAACCTAGCCTTGTCTTTTACAAATCTCCCACAAGTTGATTGATATGCATAAACAAATAACTATTTTATTAACCGATAATAACATTAAATTTCAAATTACGAAGGCCAGTGATTTTCCTCTTTGGCATTTCAAGGAGGATTCTACGTCTAACGCTTCAACCTGAAAGTTGCATTTTCAGTTTTCTGATAGTGTTTGCAAAAGCTCTTTATGCCGTTTAAGTTTTGTTATTACACTAGTCGAACGATATGTTTGGATAGTAATATTATTCCTTGACAGTTAATTGTATACAGACATTGTATTTTTTAACTTATTTGGAAACGGTCGCCAACTACGAAATATATTGTTGAATAATTCAAACCAATTATTTATACCACAGTATGATTGTCACGAATTATGTATTAGTATTTCAAAATAAAACATATCCCCCCTAATCTCCAGGGCGTTAAACCAATAATAGTATCAATAGTTACTGAATTGTATCCAAACGTCAATCCTTACTTTGTCCCCACACCTTAGGACGGAAACAAGAGCCCGTGTGTCGAGCTGGAGATCGACCGCCTCGGCATCTTCGTCGTGACCTTCACCCCGAAGAAAGAGGTGTTCGAGGTGACCACCCAGGGCTGTCTCTACAACTCCAGGCTCAGCAAATACATCAGCATTCGCTTCCCGAAGAAAACGAGCGAGAAAAACTTCCAGTGTTCCATACAGGTATCCATGCATTTGTGTTTAAGTATGTTTATGAGCCTCGTTCTGGGAAAACGGGGTATAATGGATTTGCGTTAGGTATCGTACCAGATTAGCCTGTTCAATACGCACAAGCTTATCAAGGACGACACTTTCCGCCTTAACTGGATTTTCACTAAGGAGAGACTTCCTTTAAACGACAAAAAAAGAAGCGCACATGCATAAAAAAAAAAAAAACTTTTTTCACAGAGAGAGGATCATATGTATTGTGTGTTCTGTATGAGACTTCTTTTAAACGAAAAAGAAACACACAATATACGCAGAAAGTGTCGTCCCTGATTAGCCTCTGCGGACTGCACAGGCTAATATACGACGACACTTTACCCACATGAATTAAACCCCGTTTTCACAGACACGACTCATATGTATATTGTGTTCTGAATGCTATTACACCCATTCTCACATGTTTTTGTAATGGAACAAATCTTTGAAAGTGGTGCAGGGACATTAGTCACGTTTGTGACAAAGCTCTAGTTAAGACTGTTGCGTTTTTGCCTTTATCTTTTTGAATTTATTCTTTTATTTATCGCATTGTGAAATTTCAAGTCAATAATGTTTTTAGTTATTTCTTGTAAATAAAGCATGTGCGGTTATCCAATACTTTATGTGTTGTGTTTTTTTTTTGTATTATAAATACACACAATATCTTCTATATTTTTCTTGTCATCTATTCCATTTAATTGTTAAATAATCATATTCGTGCAAAAAATGTTCAAGACCAAGTTGGATTTTTTTATTTGTCAGCTTACATGCTCTTTTGACAGAAATATATTATAACATGTTTTATAGTTAGTTATAGTATGACCGATTACAACCTAGAAATAGTTGATGCTACTTTATGCACACATTATAAAATGCGATTATTCTAAAGATTTAATTCCGTTCACATATAATTTCTTAGCTTAGTTAAATCTGAAATGGTCGTTTGATCTTAAATTCGTATATATATATTTTTTGTAATATCTGATGCAAGACTTGGAATCTTCGTTGAACATTTTATTTCGCGGTTTAGGACATCCTCGAAAATAAGTGTCTAACACATTATATTGGTTTCTCAGTGCTTAATGCAAGAACTTTTCCAGATAAATCCAATATCCCTAGAAAAAGTACAATTGGCAAAACAGAACTTTCCGCAAGAGACGAACGAGCTTCTCGAGACGTCAGAATTTATTGACGTGTTCCCGCAGTTTCCGTTGAACTTCAAGCGGCCCTTGTCGGTAAAACTTCCGCTTCCAGCGAGATTCGAGGAGAGTGAAGAGAAAAAGGTCAGTCTGACCGTGGTTTTACGAACAACGAAAACAACATGGCTTGGAACAACGTTAACAAAAAGGCTTGGAACAAAAGCTTTCTAAATATAAAAAAAGCGAAACTTAACTAAAGCGCCACAGGAACGAACGTTTATGATCACTACTTATTTAAATATTTTAAGTATTACTAAGTATTCTTTATCAATTTCAAAACTGAATTTAGGATCCTTCATGATTATCAATATGCATTTTCTTATATACAGTTGTTACATGAAATTAAAACAAAAGTTTACCCCTCAACAGACAGACGACATTGCGGTACTCCAGAAAACAGACAAGGGTTGGATTGTCCTGGACACAGCCTATAAATTCACCAAAACTACGGTGACGTTCGACGTTAAAACATTATCAACGTAAGCAATTGTCTTCCTACATTATATGATCCTCGTTCTGTGAAAACTGGGCTTAATGCCTGATTGTAAAGTGCCATCCAATATTAGCAAGTGCAGTCCACACAGGCTAATCAGGGAAGACACTTTCCGCATCGACTTGATGTTCGTTTAGAAGAGACTTGCTTTAAAAGAAAAAAAACACTTTCCCATAAAGATGGCGCATATACAGATTTCTTAAGTTATTTTACTAATAAATGAACAATTGAAATATAAGTTTACTATTTATTTAGTATTTGTATGATATAGACATAATGTGCGTTTTGCACTTATGCAGTATATGCCACAGGAATGCGTTGTTCAAATGCCTGATACAATGTATTGTATTCATAATATTATATTATTGTATTTGAAATAATAAATTAATTTAACACTTAGAGCTTTTTTAAGATGTCAAACTATTTATTATTTCTCATTTTAGTTTTTGTGTGGCGCTATCAAAACCGAACCGCAAAACCGCACTTCACAGATCCATAACCGTGCTAGAAGGGCGACTGAGCAAAGAAATGGGCGAAATCTTGGTGTTTATTAGCCTACAGGAAAAGTGCTGGATTATTTTGCTAGAACTGTGCTTAATTTCACGAAAAGAGAGCAAGGTTTCCGAACGAAAGGACAAAGGTTTCTCATTAATAGACAAATCTGTGATTCAAATTGAGGACAATAGTAGAACGTCGGGAGTGCCGTCTCGACGGCCCCCGCCAGTAACGTTTAAGTCAAAAACAACGGAAGTGAATGGTTTTGAAATCTTCGATGGAATGCGATGGGGACTCGATATAAAAGACGATATCAGGTGTAGCTTCGATAGTGACTACATGGATAACAAGGAGCTGCAATTCTTCAAATACCTGCCAGAGAGCTATAGACGATTTGTGATAGAACCGAAAAACAACGGAGAGAAAGACCTCTTTGGAGTGGTTACTTTCTCACCGTTTGAAACTCCGGGCCAAGAGGCGAAGTTTGCCTCTCCAATGAAATTTTCAGTGGACATTCCGGAAGATACAGTACGCGCGTACTTCAAACCGGAATTCGTACCGGAGGAGATTAAACCTGAGAAAGAGAGACCGATTTTCAACTTCGATTTAACGTTGAACAAAGAGGAGAAGAAGGATGAGCCGTTTATACCGAAGTTCAAACCAATCCCGCCGACTGTTATGGAGCGTCTTATGAGAACAAGCAGGAAACCAATCATTTGTAAGTTCTTGTATTGCAGTTTGCTTCTGTGTTGTTATGTCATACGAAAACCAGTCATTTGTAAGTTCTTGCATTTAGCTTATATTTGCTATAATACGAAGACCATTCATGTTTTAAGTTGTTGCAGTTTCCTGCTGTGTTTTTGTGTCATACAAATCCAATTATTTGCAAGTTCTTGTATTTTGCATCTATGATTTTCTATAATACGAAAACCATTCAGTTTATAAGTTGTTGCAGTTTGCCGCTGTGTTTTTTCTATCTCACTAAAATATAGTAATAACAAATAATGTGTATGATACAAAGTCCAAAATCGGTGATTTTTTTTCTTTTCATTTAATACCTTAAAGTTTGTTTTTGTGTTTTAGTATCTTATTAAAAAATGATATAACAAATAATGTGTACGTTAACTCGGTGAATAGTAATTTCAGTTAATACCAAGAAGTTTTTCTTTGTGTTTTTGTATCAATCTTAAACATGGGTATAACAAATAATGCGTACGTAGCAATGTTCAATCGGTAATTTGTTTTCCCATATAATACCGTAAAGATACGTACATTCAAACTATAAATAAGCACACTGTCGTGTTGATACTATACTTATGTTCGATTCTCATAACAAATGGCAGTTGTATGTGTAGTTAACTAACATTTGACGATGATTATGATAGACGTTTTACTGTTAAATATTCACCATGGTTTAAAACCTAATGGGACCAACGTCCCCATCTCTAGCGGCTAGGAATATAGGAAAAACTATAAATGTACAGTCTTCTTTAAGAAATAACTTTCTATTTCAGTGGAAAAAGAGTCGAGAATCCTCTCCGGTAAAAGCCTGATGACGATATCGCGTCTAGTACCGGAAGGACTTACCCTTGCCGTGCATTTGGACCTTCCGGATAGCACGATCACCGGTCTGGGATTCGACGCCATATCCAATGGCCTGGGAATGGTGGACGTCACCTACAAGATACTCCTCTACTGGAAACGTCAACAAAGGGACAAAAAGGACGGTGCGGTGAACGTCTTGTCGATGGCGTTACGCGACATGGGCCGCGGCGACATCGCGACGGTGATTCAAGAGAAGCATCGGGAAAACAAAGACGTAACGCTGGAATACTTCGCGCAGTCTTGACAAAGATGACTACTTTGGAGTGAATTTACGAATATACTTCTATCTTTATGCGCACATTGTCAAAATTAACGCCGTAATATAAATTGAGCTGCCATCATCAGACTTGCATGGTCGAAATAAACCACATGTTTTAAACTTAATTTAATATCAGCATGGCTGTGATACAGCTGTCACGCGCAGTACAATGACGTCATTTTGTTTATTTAATGACGTCATTTGTTATAAATCATTTTTTCTGACATTTGGTTTGTTTAAATTCAGGAAATATTAAAAAATGATGGATAACTAGCATACCAGATAGTTGAACACATATACGTTTATCAGCTCTACACGAAAACACGAGATACTTGCAAAGGCTTATCTATATTCAATACTTACCTTGTGAACATAATATACGAAAACGATAACACAAACTTTGTATAAGGAACCAAACGCATAAAAATCAAGTCGATAGTGGTGGGTATGATAAATAATGTTACTTCACTTCGCATGACCCACCCAGAGCAAATATAGACTGCCTGCTTTGCGATGCCACTGCATTTGTTACATCGATTTAACCTTCAAGTTTATCAAAAATATGTTTTATGTATAGTCAGTATTTTGGAAAGTTTTTTAAATGTTCGGAGCCAGCATTTGGATTGACAAAGATGACATAAGATGTTTCTGCGTTCTCTTCATTTAACATATATCCATTATTGCAATACCGTGCAATACATTTCTCATTTACATATGCTTTATTAAACACACTTATATTCGTGTTATGTAAGACAAGTTTGGTGTGACGTGTATCATCGTGCCATCATCCATTAAACTGCCGCTCATTGTCATTGGTTACAAGTGACCTCAAGCCCCTCCTGCTCTTTCTATACATCGATGTTGTTGTATTGATTGACCATAATTATATTTATTACATATTGTGTTTTCTCTTAAACAATTGCATTTATTGTGTTGTGTTTCTTTCTGTATAAACAAATTATCTGTCGTTAATTTATATGGAGTTGAGCGTGTTGAATATTTTTATTATTTGATTATTATAACAAAGATGCAATAAATTAGTACACATAACTGTTGTGTCTATGGTTTGTTTTACGCGTCTTAGTGTTTATGGATAAGAGTTGAAAGAAAGTTCATTTTTGACATGTGTAAAAACATTAAGGACTTAGTTTTTACCAATTTGTTAAGTTCCATTGCATCGATAACCGAAGGCTTATCAAAAACCTCTCGAGTCCGTTTTTCTGAGTAGAATTAGTACTTGGTGTCTTTGGAAGAGATCTAAAGAACACTCTCACAGTAGGGATCGAAACAGTGACCACCCGGTCGATAGGCGGACACCATATCAACTATGCAAAGGCGACCGAAATTCTACTTATCCGTATCGAATGATATAAGGGACACCTATTGGCTGTGATTCTTAAAAACTTATCTGATCCTGGTTAAATTGATAAATCTCAAACAAAACCACGTCTTCTCCTGTTAACATCATTATGCATGTATTTGTTTAAAGTAATTCAAATAGTGTAATGTAATTGACATGTGTAGACGCGTCTACAGGCCATTGCTAATAACGGCGAATTACGAGATATAAAGGGGTATTTTTACAGATAAGCAATTTTGAAAATTTAAGTAAATGTTAAAGGATTCTTAAAACAAAATATCCAGTTTAATCAGCAAAGACAAAAAGCGCTCATGTCTAAATAAAAAATAACGACCTCGTTTTGTTCACGCAACGTATTCAGAAATATAGGTATTGTTATAATGTTTAGGCGTTTCAACGCTTTCGATCGATGATTTGAAAAGACAGCGTTTTACTGACAGAGAATTTACAATACGTTGCTAAATTTTAAAGCCTGAACTGCCCACCGATAGTATGTTAGATTTTTCTCCTAAGGAAATCCGGTGAATTGAAAATTGTATATTAACCCTTTGAGTGCTGGAACCGGATTTTGAAGGTTTTTGCAAACAGTTTGGATCCAGATGAGAAGCCACAGAACGTGGCGTCTCATCTGGATCCAAACTGTTTGCTATTCTGATAGTATTCTTTGCATATTTTAGCAGACGACAAATTTCCCAGCATGCAAAGGGTTAAACGTTATTTTCTTGATAATTTAACTAAATTTGAGTGTTCCAATTGTCAAAGTCTCGTTAGCAAATACATTTCATGACTTTTTAAATATTAAAGTATGAGATCAAATCCCGTTTACAGAGAACGAAAGGTAAGACAGACCAATCTCAGAATACATGTCAACAAAACGTCACGAGTGCCTTTAGGGTAAAGGGAAATAACCACGACAATACCGTTTGTAAAAGAATATTTTTTATTGCTTTGAATTATCAGCTATAAGTCGTTATACTAATCATTTAATACAAAAAAAAACGTGTCTGCATGTTGGAGAACAAAAACAATCCGAAATGGATGATTCAACTTGTTCCAGTTTATACGGTAGCACTAAGGTGACATCACCGCTCCAATTATTTTTTTTTGGAGTGGAAAACACAAGTTCTGTTTTCCCGTCTTTTTTTTTGGATCGGAAAACACAAGTTCTGTTTTCCCGTCTTTTTTTTTGGAGACGGGAAAACACAATCGCAATAGTGTGCGCATAAGATAATCGGCCAATCACAGACGCGGATTATATTGAGGGAACAAGATATTATCTTGTTCCCTCAAATTAGTACTAGGGACGTTTTCATTGGCTGATCAATATAAACCGCGTCTGTGATTGGCCGATTATCTTGTGCGCTCAATATAGCGATTGTGTTTTCCCGTCTCCAAAAAAACAAAAAAGACGGGAAAACAGAACTTGTGTTTTCCGCTCCAAACAAAACGGGAAAACAAACAGAACTTGTGTTTTCCGCTCCAAAAAAAAGTCGGGAAAACAAAAAAAGTCCACAAAAAACACACCAAAACGTGCAAACAGACTTATTTTGTGTTTCCTTNAGGTTCAGACTTTATTCATTATAATACTATATTGTATTTGGAAAAAAGTTACGATCGCAAATATCACGACAGGTTTTATTTATATTATACAGTGCGAAGAGTTAATATAATTGAGTTTAGCTTTTATTTTCAATAATTTTACCTCCACCGCAGCTATTGTTAGAAATATTTCTTGAAAAAGTCCGATGTCTTGCGTTATCACAACTTGCAAGTTTGTTTTTTTGTTTATTTTTTTAATTTTGATTTTTTGTTTAAACATTTAAATATACCTCTGTAAGACTATTCGATTATATATTAAATCATACACTATAAAATATTTGATGTTTGCTGAAACTACTATTAATAAAATGATTGCTCACTTCACACGTCATCTATAAATATAGATACAAGGATCACAGACACAGAATTAATGCCTCTAATAATGGAAGTGTACATTTTTGAAGAGTTTCTTAAGAGCTGTGTGTAAAGTAGCGCTGTTTTTCACTGTAGGTTACCGTCTGTAATTTTCGCTCCTGAAAATATATTAAATTAGAATATAATTCATTACTTTACATAAAGTAATTAATTTAGAATGGTGCCCATGCTGAATTCATCTACATATCAAAATGAATCATGGTAAAAATTATGAATAGCATGCGTCTCTAATGGACATTTATTGACCAAAATAGATATCAAAAAAACTAATTGCAGACGATAATCTTTTAACGATTTTATGATAATTACTCGTAAAGGTTCAACACACGTGATGGTCGGTGATTTATCTGGAGTTCATCGAATAAGTACACTACCTTCGTATACACCGTATAGTAAAGTATATATTCCATTCTCACAAAAGCTTTAGATCATACATATAGTTAATGCATTTTTAACAAACAAAAACAATTTGATGCCGTAAAGATTTTGATTATTGTTCAAGGTAAACATGTACATACAACCACTACACTCACAATGATATACTTCAATAGGCCTTTGAGCTTCGCTCTGGGTAAAAGGGGTTTATGCATGTGCGTAGAATGTCGTTCCAGATTAACCTGTGCAGTCGGCACAGGCTCCTTAGCGACGGCACGTTTCGCTTTTATGTATTTTTTCGCTTAAAAGAGGTCTCTTCTAAACGGAAATCTACAGCAGGCGGAAAGTGTCGTCCTTGGTTAGCCTGTGTGGACTCCACAGGCTCATCTGGGCCTACACTTTACGCACATGCATTAACCATTTTTCCCCAGAGCGCGGTTCACATACATTTCTATTTGCGCTTTTCTTCCTCCATTCCCATGGCTATAAACTCGTCCTTATAACACTGCCGGCACGTCGGCTGCACCATTCTGCACAGGGAGCACATCTCATCGTCGTCGTACGCGAGCTGCAAGTCCGCCGCCGTCACCGACGCGCGCTTCCCGAAGAAAAGGCTGTTCATGTTGGGGGACATGCCGCGTCGGCCGAATAGCAGCGGCTTCTGTTGCACCAGCCGGCTGTATCCGTTCTCCCCGCGAGAGAAGATTACCAGCGTCGCGAGGAATATGGCTATACATGAGACCTTCATCATCTGTAAAATGACAAGAAATGTGTGGCTTAAGTAAATTATCCTACAGCAAAACGATTTGATAGAATGAAAATCTTGTTTTCGGATAAACTTATTTTTGCCTTTCACTTCCAATGTAGGGCATACAAACATAAGACATGTAGACGATTTAACTCGTACAAATGTATCAACATATTTTATGATCAATTTATTGAACAAATAGTAAAAGTATAAAATGTAGCCACGCCGTGTAATGATGTCATAAACTCGTCGGATAAATTTAAGTACAAAAAGACAACAACATAGTATTCTTTACAAAATAGGCAGCAACGTGCATACTCTCTTTTAGTTATCAGTATGATAAAACTTGCATAAAATGCTATATTCCTATACCCTATTGTTTACTGTTGAAATAATGTTGTTCTATAGGTAATATCATCCAAAGTTTTCCATTAGATTGATTGAATTCTCTCATCTTGATTATAATTTTAGTGCTATAACGCAAACAAATCATTTAAATGTATTGAATGTTGATTATTTTTTAAGTGGACACATGAATACATGTATTAAAATTTGTTTTTCTTTTTTTAGTAAGTTAAATAATGATTTAATATAATTATTATAGATAAGTATCTATGTTTTAAAAAGATAAGATGTGTTTTGTATATGATTTTAGTTCTTCATTGTCGTTAATAATAATAATAATAATAATAATAATAATTATTATTATTATTATTATTATTATTATTATGAATGTAATAATAATAATAATAATAATAATAATAACGTTATTATTATTGTTGCTGTTCATTTCACCATACTTATCTTGCTTAAAATTATCATTTAGTCTATCTTTTACCTCACTTTATAACAAACTATGTATTTGAACAACGCTCTGATTTTCAAACACATAACAAAAGCAATACTTATTTAATATTTTCTGTACACTAAATGAATAAATTGCTCAGTTTGCAACGGGGCGGCGCGTTAATTTTCCACAAATGATTCATCTGCGAATTACAAAAAAAAACGTAATTTTATAAAGATTCTTTATACTAGTATATTGCAATATAACCCCTTACCTTTATAATATACAAATACAAACCCTACTAGTACAAAAAAATACTACATTTGTCATAATAATATAATACTAAGATTCTAAAGTGCAACATAGTGTTCTTTTTTTTCTATATTGATAGATTGGTTTCACATTAATGAAAGTCCATTTAATAACAGTTTATTTGCAATTGATTTGTCTAATGGGACGTAAGTTATTAATTATTAATGTGTGATTGATTAGTTATGGATTCATATTTTTACATCGCGCTCAAAAGATTACGGATTGATCAAACCTCAAACAAAAACCCTCATTTTGTTCAATGAAACATTTTAACATTTATTTGTTATTCATATAATGTAATTGGTTAAGTCTTATTGAATAAAATTTCAAATAGTAAGGCAAAAAATGAACAAAGAGAGAACAAATACAAATCTGATGCAATAATTGAAGTTACCTCAATTACATAAACGATTTTGTTTAATTCGATTATATTCAAATACTAATGACAAACAATAATACGAGTGTTTCCACTTATATCTTAAAAGAAGTAAAGGTAGAACAGCCAAACGTTTTTTCCGTTAATTGTTTTTACTATACGCAAGGTTTTCCCACTTAAAGCATATTTTTTTAATGACATAATGGTCCCGAATCCCATTTCAAAAACACGAGACTTTATAATTAAAAGTTATTTTTATGAATGGGATCGGTTGTAGCGAAAATGATCTTAAANGAAAAAAAATCCCAAATAATTTTTTTTTTTTTTTTTTTTTAGTAAGTAAAATAATGATTTAATATAATTATTATATATAAGTATCTATGTTTTAAAAAGATAGGATGTGTTTTGTATATGATTTTAGTTCTTCATTGTCGTTAATAATAATAATAATAATAATAATTATTATTATTATTATTATAAATGTAATAATAATTATAATAATAACGTTATTATTATTGTTGCTGTTCATTTCACCATACCAATCTTGCTTAAAATTATCATTTAGTCTATATTTTACCTCACTTTATAACAAACTATGTATTTGAACAACGCTCTGATTTTCAAACACATAACAAAGGCAATACATTTTCGGTACACTAAATGAATAAATTGCTCAGTTTGCAACGGGGCGGCGCGTTAATTTTCCACAAATGATTCATCTGCGAATTACAAAAAAAAAACGTAATTTTATAAAGATTCTTTATACTAGTATATTGCAATATAACCCCTTACCTTTATAATATACAAATACAAACCCTACTAGAACATAAAAATACTACATTTGTCATAATGATATAATACTAAGATTCTAAAGTGCAACATAGTGTTCATGTTTTTTTTCCATATTGATAGATTGGTTTCACATTAATGAAAGTCCATTTAATAACAGTTTATTTGCAATTGATTTGTCTGATGGGACGTAAGTTATTTATTATTAATGTGTGATTGATTAGTTATGGATTCATATTTTTACATCGCGCTCAAAAGATTACGTATTGATCAAACCTCAAACAAAAACCCACATTTTGTTCAATGAAACATTTTAACATTTATTTGTTATTCATATGAATGTAATTGGTTAAGTCTTATTGAATAAAATGTCAAATAGTAAGGCAAAAAATGAACAAAGAGAGAAAAAATACAAATCTGATGCAATAATTGAAGTTACCTCAATTACATAAACGATTTTTTTTTAATTAGATTATATTCGAATACTAATGACAAACAATAATAAGAGTGTTTCCACTTATATCTTAAAAGAAGTAAAGGTAGAACAGCCAAACGTTTTTTCGTTAATTGTTTTTACTATACGCAAGTTTTTCCCACTTAAAGCATATTTTTCAATGACATAATGGTCCCGAATCCCATTTCAAAAACACGAGACTGTCTAATAAAAAGTTATTTTTACGAATGGGATCGGTTGTAGCGGAAATGATCTTAAACTCAACCTGAAATTCCAAAAACAATTAGTTTAGGGTGTGCACCAATAATTAAGGTAAGTTTTTATAGTTTTAAGTCAGCACCAACAATAAGGGCAAGTTTATGGTTGGCAGCAATAATTAGGGTAAGTTTAGGGTCGGCAACAACAATAAGGTTAGTTTAAGGTCAGCAACAACAATAAGGTTAGTTTAAGGTCGCCAACAACGATAAGGGTCGATCGGGTTAGTGGCACAAACAGCGTTTTAATTCTTTCTTGATAACACTTTCATCTTGTATTGCTTTATTCCATATGAGTCAGTGTTTTCGATACAAAATAGTTTGTAAAAAGACAAACGGCATTTAAATTGATTAGGTATGTTTTATATGTTGTTTAAACATGTTTCGCTTTAGTTAAACAATCGGACAATGTAGTGCGATTTAGCGACGATTAATTCATCCACAAATCACAACCCATTTGGAAACGCGAGGACCTTTATATAGTGTGACATAGCCGAGTTTTTAATAGAAAATTGATGTTTTGCCTGTGTGACTAGCAATATTAGATCCAATGTAATCGCTAACGACATAAACGGTTGCTTTCAACATATACAAGTTGCTTCATTCCAAAAAAACCATTGGCTTCTTGTCGATGTAATAGATGATTTACATTTTCCTAAAAGAGGTGGAGACAATGCCGAAGAGGTGGCGCTATGAACAGAAGGTGGCGCCAATGCACAAAATATGATTTAACAGTCGTTTCACAGAAATATAATAACATGACTTTGGATAGATAATGTTCCTTTTATATGTTTTTTTTATTCTCCACAGATATGGGGACGGATACGAACAGGGCAAGAAATAAAGCTTTACAACATATTTAAACTGCTTAGTCACACAATTGAATTAAATTGCATGGACAAAACTATTATCGAACCCATAACAAAGTTCAGATAACCCTGATTGTATGCAAAAATCATTTGAACTCAGCTTCAATAAGGTCTCCAAGAGTCCCGATGTTTGATGGCCCTAAATTACGATGGCGTGATTATATAATAGCATTTGCATATGAAGGCCAAGACTGGTGTTATAATTCTGAAAGTGATCTAACTATTTACGGGTTTTGATTGTTTGCAGCGTATTTCTTAGATTGCTTCATGTATTGAATACATTTACAAAATATATTAATAAACGCAGCCACGAGTGAAAATATCTTGTTTCTATGATCACGAGTGAATTAAAATCGATATTCCACCGAATCCAACAAATTTTCTTTTTATTTTAAGCCTTTTTTTACCATTTATTTATATAGTAAAGAGTTTTACTGGAGAATTTCGCTGGAATAATGACGTCATTTCGTCATAAAAATGTGGTCATTTCGCATTAGAACAGTAAAAAATATCGATATTTTTTACTGTTATTTTTCACTGTTTGAAACAGTGAAATATCCGTTTTATTTCACTGATTTTTCTCTATAAATAACCGGAAAGCATATAATAAATAATGATAAAAGGAAAAGCAATAGTTTTTTATATTCTTTCGTCTCTAGAATAAAAAAGCTTAACCAAATTTGCGCATTGGCACAACCTCCAGTATTTATCGCCACCTTCGCATCTGCTTCACTTCTTTTGAAAGAATGCAAACTCATCTATAACTTCGGCAAGAAGTCAATGCTTTGGCAAATGCAGAATTTTGTATATGTTAAAAAAAAAGTTTGATGTCGTAAGCGCTTTAAATGGATGGAAATTTGCTAGTAACACAGGCTCAAAATATCGATTTGCTTTAAATAACTCCAGCATGTGACAGCTTATAAAGGTCCTAACGTTTCCAACTTGGTTGTGATAGCATGTTTTTGTACATTTGTGGATGACTGAATCGTCGCTTAATCGCACTAGATTCACCGATTTTGAATTATGCGAAATATGTTGGAAAAACATGTAAAACCTACTCACCCTTTATAATTATCAGTGTATTTTGAAAACTTCAGGTCCTGTGCGCCACATTTGAAGTATCATTGGTGCGTGTATTTATTCATGTAAACAAGGAGATTGCGCCTGTGATTAACGGTCGTGAGCTAAGTTTATATAAATCATGCGACATCCGCCGGGATGTGACCCGTTTTGACCCTTGGGGCGTGATTTGAACCAATCTTGAAGACAACAATGCAATGTGAAACAGCGGTCATGGCCGCGCGGTTTCAGAGGGAATGCTTTTATTTATTGATTGAGCTATGTGAAACTTATTTATATTATTGTAAGTATATATAAACCCTGTGGTTCACAAAGCGTGGTCAGTTTTAAGCACTGGGACATAATTTAATAAAATTGTGTTGAGGAATTCTTAACGAGGATACATAATCAATATAACAGTTGGGAACCTTTTGGCTTCAGAGAAGATATTGTGCTAATAGTGTATGTTTATAATCACGATGTTGTAGAAAGTCTAAGTTTAAAAGGGTGCTTAACTTTTGGAATGTTTAATGTCGGATGTTACAAATTGCACATGCACAGCTTTATATAATAATAAACAATGCCTGTACGTTTGAATGGTGTACGTTGACAAGTTTACAAGAACTTCTTTGAGTCTACTGATAGGAAGACATACACACATATTTACAGAAAGAGTATTCATGCTACGAATATGAGTTTATGTATATACTAAAATGTTGATGTATAACGAGTTTTCTTTTACTTTGTATAGTACTTGTTGTTTCACAACATTTAAAAAATTAAATAACATCTCCTGAAGAAGTTAATGGAAGTATACATAAATTGTTATGCAATACCGCCAGAATTGCAATATAAATAAATAAAATTAGACAGATAATAGAAGTGCAATGCACAATTTATTGAAGTTCTTGGGTGTTTTATGATTTAGAACAATTGATTTCCATTCCTCAAAGCTTAATATTCGTTTAATATTTATGGTTATGGTTCACTTATTAAGATAAATGTACATGACTATTTATTTAAAAAAAAAACAAAAAAATTATCGGCATGGATTTGTCTGGTAGTATGTGAATGTGACTGTAGTTTAAAACAAATACATGACTGATAATTATTTACAAACGCGTCGGTTACATACGACAATTTGTACGGAATAAAAAAAAAAATATACATACTATTATAAGACACGGAGGAATAAACAAATTTAATAAACATACCTTTTCGCTTTAGATTCCGCCGTCGCCTAAGTAAAAACGAAAGTGATTCGCGTTCTGAAAGAGTTCTACTACCGTCAACCCTAAACGTTCATTTGCAGTTATACGCCGAGAACGACCACGTCCACTGGGGGTTGGCTTCAAAGGTAGCGACGTCAGATGTGTCGCAATCCTATTACCATATTAATAATTTGATTTATAGCTTTCAAAAATCTTCTCTAACAAATTGATAAGAGTCATCCGTCGTTTTGATGAATAGCACCACGGCGCACAATGTCGCGTGTCACGATTCGTCTTTTTTTAGTTTTCCCTTAATGAGCATCGCTTCAAGACGTCTATCAAAACATATTGTCGTCTGATAATTGTCGTCTGATTATTCTTGTCTGATTATTGTCAACTGATTAAGCGGCTCAATTGGGTGATTCGAGGCGGGTTTCAGAGTTGTATACCGCTTGATGAGCGGAGAATACCAGAGACAGACCACAGTGATCATTTTGGTTATTTTGTCAACATCCTGTCTGTTTATCCCCACGAGATCCGCCAATAACTCAGTTTCGTGAGAGACTGAATCGAAACAAACCGGAAGGAACCGATTTCATGCATCGCCATCTTCAGGCTGCGGTTTCCATCGGTTCTTAGCATGTTAATACGCAATTATTGGCCAAATACCAACTGAGTAATTAGCCTACGTATATGGCGATGAATAGTTTCAAAGCTTTATCTGTGTGCGTAGAATTTTGTTAGTTTTTGTGTTTAGTTTTTTCTTGTATTCATGTTTTATCGCTTTTATTACGTTTTGATATGACTTATACGAGTATGCGTTATATGTTAAGTGTTAGTTATGGTAGCATTATAACTAATGGTACCAGTTAAGGTAAAGGAATAGTAGTGCGGTCTAGGCGGTGGTTGCGGTGGTGGCGGCGGTGTTTGTGGAGGCGCTGGTAGTGGTTGTACTTGTAAAAGCAGTAGTAGTACTATAAGTAGTAATATATAAAAAAAACTGTTGATGTTGTTGTTGTTGTACATTCTATTGAAAGTATTCACAGCGAAATAACATGAACATGTTTTACCAAATATTCACTCGATACTTATTTATTATTCACCAATATGTTTATATAATGTAAAATCATCATATTTCATAGATCATCACGACGTATAGTTCAATAAAAGCTGTTGACTGCTAAACGTTCTCTTTTCGAACTCGTTCAGTGCGGACTTGGTTCGTATGTTTCTGCCTTCTTCCTATTTCGTAGATGTTCGAGTTTTCATCAGAGACTCCCGTTGCATCGTATTCGTAGACCGTTTGTTTCGTGGTTCTTTTCTCGGTGTTGGCCGTATCTATTCCTGTATCAATGACGACGTTTGGATCCTGCGTAACGACACTCTTGTTTGCGCAACATTTGCACATCGAATCCGCTTTCCTGTCGTTACTTGGTTCCTGGGTTGTTAGCGGAAAACCTCCGGAAATGCTTATATAAACTACTGCAATAGTAAAAATAAAAAAATAAAAAATAAAAAAATAAAT
>VMBQ01010589.1:8052-25383 GCA_007657795.1 Dreissena rostriformis | reverse complement strand
CAAATCTGATCATAAATAAAGAAGTTATGGCAATTTTAGCAAAGTTGAATACTTTGACCTTGACAGCTAAAGTCATTCAAAGGTCAAGGTCAAATTCAAGTTGCCAGGTACAGTAACCTCATAATAGTAAGAAAGTATTTGAAGTTTGAAAGCAATAGCCTTGATACTTTTGAAGTAAAGTGGATCTAAACACAAAATTTACCTAATATTCAAGGTTACTAAGTCAAAAAAGGGCCATAATTCTGTCAAAATGCCAGTCAGAGTTACATAACTTTGCCTGCACAATCCCCTTATGATAGTTAGCAAGTGTTCCAAGTCTGAAAGCAATAGCTATGATACTTTAGGAGTAAAGTGGACCAAAACACAAAACTTTACTAAATTTTCAATTTTCTAAGTATAAAAGGGGCCATAATTCTGTCAAAATGCCAGTCAGAGTTACATAACTTTGCCTGCACAGTCCCCTTATGACAGTTAGTAAGTGTTGCAAGTATGAAAGCAACAGCTTTGATACTTTAGGAATAAAGTGGACCTAAACACAAAACTTAACAAAATTTTCAATTTTCTGAGTATAAAAAGGGCACATAATTCTGTCAAAATGCCAGCCAGAGTTATCTCACTTTGCCTGCCCAGTCCCCTCATGATAGTAAGTAAGTGTAACAAGTTTGAATGCAATAGCATTGATACTTAATGAGAAAAGTGGACCTAAACACAAAACTTAACTGGACGCAGACGCCGACGCTCAGGTGATGACAATAGCTCATAATTTAAAAAAATAAAATAGATGAGCTAAAAACAGTTATTCTGACCTTGTTAAGAGCAACTATGAAGGGTGTCTTGCGTTCCTTGAGCAGGTTGATGGACTCAATGGTCTGGGGTTCAATCCCGTGCATGATGTCTATCACGAGAATGGCAATATCACAGAGGGACGAGCCGCGCACTCGTAGATTACTGAAACAGGTTACAGCACACTAACATGGTGAAACACATACAGAAGCATATACTGGCAGTATCTGGCAATGTATGGTTAGGAAGCAAAGTGTTTATTGTCTACACATGATTAAGTCATATTAGATTCAGGACTTACGTTCCCACCCCCCGCCCCAGATTTTCAGCCAAGTCTTCATTATGTACAATTATTAAGATTATTTAATAATGCAAGCTACTGTGACCTTGAACTTTGATCTCAAAATTAAAAGGGGTCTTCCTTGCCTAAAGACTTTTTTAATCCATGTGATCCTTAGTTATGCCTTAAGTCTGTGGCTGTTTTATCGTTACATTTAGATATAATCAGTTAAATGGTTAAAATTAATAGATGTTGAGTATTTTAATATCTTGCAAAGAGAAATCAGTAGATTTTGCATACAAAATGTGATCTGAAAATGTTATTCAAATGCAACTTAGGTTTCACTAGACGTACCTGAAAGACTCATGGCCAGGTGTGTCAATGATAAGAAGCCCGGGCAGCTTCAGCTGTATCTTCTGAAACTATAAACACACCACCAGATGGGACCAACCTTGTATGCCTGGTTAATTGTTTATTGTGGATAAACACAAATATAACCATATGAAGTACCAATGAACAATGTGTCAATGAAATGGTATTCTGATTTTTAAGGCTAGTATTTAATGCAAATGCGTAAAGTGTCATCCCAGATTAGCCTGTGCAGTCCCCGCAGGCTGATAAGAGACAACACTTTCTGCCAACACTGGATTTTCATTTAGATGAGACCTTCTTTAAACAAAAAATTCCATAAAAGCGGAAAGTGTTGTCCCTGATTAGCCTGTGCGGAATTCACAGGCTAATCTGGGATGACACTTTACGCACATGCATTAAGTCCAAATATCCCAGAATGCAGCTTACACTGAGGACAACCCTCTCCCCAAACACTACACAGTAACCAATGTCCCACAGCTTACACTGAGGACAACCCCTCTCCCCAAACACTACACAGTAACCAATGTCCCACAGCTTACACTGAGGACAACCCCTCTCCCCAAACACTTCACAGTAACCAATGTCCCACAGCTTACACTGAGGACAACCCCTCTCCCCAAACACTACACAGTAACCAATGTCCCACAGCTTACACTGAGGACAACCCCTCTCCCCAAACACTTCACAGTAACCAATGTCCCACAGCTTACACTGAGGACAACCCCTCTCCCCAAACACTTCACAGTAACCAATGTCCCACAGCTTACACTGAGGACAACCCCTCTCCCCAAACACTTCACAGTAACCAATGTCCCACAGCTTACACTGAGGACAACCCCTCTCCCCAAACACTTCACAGTAACCAATGTCCCACAGCTTACACTGAGGACAACCCCTCTCCCCAAACACTTCACAGTAACCAATGTCCCACAGCTTACACTGAGGACAACCCCTCTCCCCAAACACTTCACAGTAACCAATGTCCCACAGCTTACACTGAGGACAACCCCTCTCCCCAAACACTTCACAGTAACCAATGTCCCACAGCTTACACTGAGGACAACCCCTCTCCCCAAACACTTCACAGTAACCAATGTCCCACAGCTTACACTGAGGACAACCCCTCTCCCCAAACACTTCACAGTAACCAATGTCCCACAGCTTACACTGAGGACAACCCCTCTCCCCAAACACTTCACAGTAACCAATGTCCCACAGCTTACACTGAGGACAACCCCTCTCCCCAAACACTTCACAGTAACCAATGTCCCACAGCTTACACTGAGGACAACCCCTCTCCCCAAACACTTCACAGTAACCAATGTCCCACAGCTTACACTGAGGACAACCCCTCTCCCCAAACACTTCACAGTAACCAATGTCCCACAGCTTACACTGAGGACAACCCCTCTCCCCAAACACTTCACAGTAACCAATGTCCCACAGCTTACACTGAGGACAACCCCTCTCCCCAAACACTTCACAGTAACCAATGTCCCACAGCTTACACTGAGGACAACCCCTCTCCCCAAACACTTCACAGTAACCAATGTCCCACAGCTTACACTGAGGACAACCCCTCTCCCCAAACACTTCACAGTAACCAATGTCCCACAGCTTACACTGAGGACAACCCCTCTCCCCAAACACTTCACAGTAACCAATGTCCCACAGCTTACACTGAGGACAACCCCTCTCCCCAAACACTTCACAGTAACCAATGTCCCACAGCTTACACTGAGGACAACCCCTCTCCCCAAACACTTCACAGTAACCAATGTCCCACAGCTTACACTGAGGACAACCCCTCTCCCCAAACACTTCACAGTAACCAATGTCCCACAGCTTACACTGAGGACAACCCCTCTCCCCAAACACTTCACAGTAACCAATGTCCCACAGCTTACACTGAGGACAACCCCTCTCCCCAAACACTTCACAGTAACCAATGTCCCACAGCTTACACTGAGGACAACCCCTCTCCCCAAACACTTCACAGTAACCAATGTCCCACAGCTTACACTGAGGACAACCCCTCTCCCCAAACACTTCACAGTAACCAATGTCCCACAGCTTACACTGAGGACAACCCCTCTCCCCAAACACTTCACAGTAACCAATGTCCCACAGCTTACACTGAGGACAACCCCTCTCCCCAAACACTTCACAGTAACCAATGTCCCACAGCTTACACTGAGGACAACCCCTCTCCCCAAACACTTCACAGTAACCAATGTCCCACAGCTTACACTGAGGACAACCCCTCTCCCCAAACACTTCACAGTAACCAATGTCCCACAGCTTACACTGAGGACAACCCCTCTCCCCAAACACTTCACAGTAACCAATGTCCCACAGCTTACACTGAGGACAACCCCTCTCCCCAAACACTTCACAGTAACCAATGTCCCACAGCTTACACTGAGGACAACCCCTCTCCCCAAACACTTCACAGTAACCAATGTCCCACAGCTTACACTGAGGACAACCCCTCTCCCCAAACACTTCACAGTAACCAATGTCCCACAGCTTACACTGAGGACAACCCCTCTCCCCAAACACTTCACAGTAACCAATGTCCCACAGCTTACACTGAGGACAACCCCTCTCCCCAAACACTTCACAGTAACCAATGTCCCACAGCTTACACTGAGGACAACCCCTCTCCCCAAACACTTCACAGTAACCAATGTCCCACAGCTTACACTGAGGACAACCCCTCTCCCCAAACACTTCACAGTAACCAATGTCCCACAGCTTACACTGAGGACAACCCCTCTCCCCAAACACTTCACAGTAACCAATGTCCCACAGCTTACACTGAGGACAACCCCTCTCCCCAAACACTTCACAGTAACCAATGTCCCACAGCTTACACTGAGGACAACCCCTCTCCCCAAACACTTCACAGTAACCAATGTCCCACAGCTTACACTGAGGACAACCCCTCTCCCCAAACACTTCACAGTAACCAATGTCCCACAGCTTACACTGAGGACAACCCCTCTCCCCAAACACTTCACAGTAACCAATGTCCCACAGCTTACACTGAGGACAACCCCTCTCCCCAAACACTTCACAGTAACCAATGTCCCACAGCTTACACTGAGGACAACCCCTCTCCCCAAACACTTCACAGTAACCAATGTCCCACAGCTTACACTGAGGACAACCCCTCTCCCCAAACACTTCACAGTAACCAATGTCCCACAGCTTACACTGAGGACAACCCCTCTCCCCAAACACTTCACAGTAACCAATGTCCCACAGCTTACACTGAGGACAACCCCTCTCCCCAAACACTTCACAGTAACCAATGTCCCACAGCTTACACTGAGGACAACCCCTCTCCCCAAACACTTCACAGTAACCAATGTCCCACAGCTTACACTGAGGACAACCCCTCTCCCCAAACACTTCACAGTAACCAATGTCCCACAGCTTACACTGAGGACAACCCCTCTCCCCAAACACTTCACAGTAACCAATGTCCCACAGCTTACACTGAGGACAACCCCTCTCCCCAAACACTTCACAGTAACCAATGTCCCACAGCTTACACTGAGGACAACCCCTCTCCCCAAACACTTCACAGTAACCAATGTCCCACAGCTTACACTGAGGACAACCCCTCTCCCCAAACACTTCACAGTAACCAATGTCCCACAGCTTACACTGAGGACAACCCCTCTCCCCAAACACTTCACAGTAACCAATGTCCCACAGCTTACACTGAGGACAACCCCTCTCCCCAAACACTTCACAGTAACCAATGTCCCACAGCTTACACTGAGGACAACCCCTCTCCCCAAACACTTCACAGTAACCAATGTCCCACAGCTTACACTGAGGACAACCCCTCTCCCCAAACACTTCACAGTAACCAATGTCCCACAGCTTACACTGAGGACAACCCCTCTCCCCAAACACTTCACAGTAACCAATGTCCCACAGCTTACACTGAGGACAACCCCTCTCCCCAAACACTTCACAGTAACCAATGTCCCACAGCTTACACTGAGGACAACCCCTCTCCCCAAACACTTCACAGTAACCAATGTCCCACAGCTTACACTGAGGACAACCCCTCTCCCCAAACACTTCACAGTAACCAATGTCCCACAGCTTACACTGAGGACAACCCCTCTCCCCAAACACTTCACAGTAACCAATGTCCCACAGCTTACACTGAGGACAACCCCTCTCCCCAAACACTTCACAGTAACCAATGTCCCACAGCTTACACTGAGGACAACCCCTCTCCCCAAACACTTCACAGTAACCAATGTCCCACAGCTTACACTGAGGACAACCCCTCTCCCCAAACACTTCACAGTAACCAATGTCCCACAGCTTACACTGAGGACAACCCCTCTCCCCAAACACTTCACAGTAACCAATGTCCCACAGCTTACACTGAGGACAACCCCTCTCCCCAAACACTTCACAGTAACCAATGTCCCACAGCTTACACTGAGGACAACCCCTCTCCCCAAACACTTCACAGTAACCAATGTCCCACAGCTTACACTGAGGACAACCCCTCTCCCCAAACACTTCACAGTAACCAATGTCCCACAGCTTACACTGAGGACAACCCCTCTCCCCAAACACTTCACAGTAACCAATGTCCCACAGCTTACACTGAGGACAACCCCTCTCCCCAAACACTTCACAGTAACCAATGTCCCACAGCTTACACTGAGGACAACCCCTCTCCCCAAACACTTCACAGTAACCAATGTCCCACAGCTTACACTGAGGACAACCCCTCTCCCCAAACACTTCACAGTAACCAATGTCCCACAGCTTACACTGAGGACAACCCCTCTCCCCAAACACTTCACAGTAACCAATGTCCCACAGCTTACACTGAGGACAACCCCTCTCCCCAAACACTTCACAGTAACCAATGTCCCACAGCTTACACTGAGGACAACCCCTCTCCCCAAACACTTCACAGTAACCAATGTCCCACAGCTTACACTGAGGACAACCCCTCTCCCCAAACACTTCACAGTAACCAATGTCCCACAGCTTACACTGAGGACAACCCCTCTCCCCAAACACTTCACAGTAACCAATGTCCCACAGCTTACACTGAGGACAACCCCTCTCCCCAAACACTTCACAGTAACCAATGTCCCACAGCTTACACTGAGGACAACCCCTCTCCCCAAACACTTCACAGTAACCAATGTCCCACAGCTTACACTGAGGACAACCCCTCTCCCCAAACACTTCACAGTAACCAATGTCCCACAGCTTACACTGAGGACAACCCCTCTCCCCAAACACTTCACAGTAACCAATGTCCCACAGCTTACNCAATTTCCGCTTTTATGACATTTTTCGTTTAAATGAAGTCTCTTCTTAGCAAAAATCCAATTTAGGCGGAAAGTGTCGTCCCGGATTAGCCTGTGCGGACTGCACAGGCTAATCTGGGACGACACTTTAGGCACATGCATTATGCCCAGTTTTCTCAGAACACGACACATTTAAGGACCTTAATTTGAAAGTGCATCAGACAATCTGGCTGGTCATCATACTGTAGATTGTTTGCTCACAATCAATGTGATCATGTTTGATGATTAGCGTCGTGTTCTGAGAAAACTGGACAAAATGCATGTGCGTAAAGTGTCATCCCAGATTAGCCTGTGCAGTCCGCACAGGCTAATCCGGGACGACACTTTCCGCCTAAATTGGATTTTTGCTATGAAGAGACTTCATTTAAACGAAAAAATGTCATAAAAGCGGAAAGTGTCGTCCCTGATTAGCCATGCAATCTGGTTTGTTATCTAAATTGGCTGCCCACAAACATTGTCACAAAGTTTGATGAGTTAGAAAGCAGATTTGTTCATTTGGCCATTTTTTAAATGTTTCATGGGCCAGAACTTCAGACAATGTGGCTGGTTATCGAAATTGGTCGAGATATTATGCTAACTAGCATTATCAGCAACCTTAATGATGAGGAGATTTAAATTATTTTAGTTAAAGAGCAAACATCATTCTCATGAAGACCACCCAGCTTACCAAACACCCGCCTGCAGTTTTTTAACCCATTTATGCCTAGAGTCTAGAAAAAAGGCCTTGGCAAACAGCGCAGACCCAGATGAGACGCCGCATGATGCGGCGTCTCATCAGGGTCTGGGCTATTTGCTTAAAGGAATTTCTGTGAGAAATATTCTAAAAATAGAAATAAATATACCAGACATCTCTAATTTTGGAAATAAATTGATCCAATTTAGAAGGATGGGAGAGTCCACTAGGCATAAATGGGTTAAACAGGCGTTCCCAAACAATTAGTAAGAAATGGTTGTACCTTAATTTTTATCTCGGCCCGCTCATAGGCTGTGAGTTCCTCATCAAGTTCAGATTCTTCATCACTCTCTTCCTCCTCATCTTCTTCCTCCTCATCACTCTCATCATCACTCTCTTTATCATCAACGGCAACAGTAGCAGCCACAGGTTTCGATGCTGATAATGGTTTGTCTTCTATTTTTACCTCTACTTTTGTTTCTGAAATAAGCAGAAATATATCATAAGTTGTAGGGCGCAACGTTAATACAAAAACAAAAAAACATCACACATTTATGAACATGATTGTCACAAAATTAAAGTTTGGGATATGGCAAACCTGTATTCAAAGCAACCAATGAGAAAGAAATTATATGAGCCTTGTTCTGAGAAAACTGGGCTCAATGCACGTGCACAAAGTGTCATCCAAGATTTGCCTGTGCAGACCGCGTGGTGTAGTGGATATGGCATCTGTCAAGTGACCGAAGGTCCTGGCTTCGATACCCACTGAGGAAGCGTTCTTTTGATCTCCCCAAAAGACACCAAGTACCAGTTGTACCGAGGAAACTGACTCAAGTGCATTTCAATAAGCCTTAGGCTTTCGATGCAATGGAGCTTAAATAAACAGGTTTAAACTTTAATACGAGGTATACCCCACCTGGTTCAGGACTCGACTCCTCTTCCTCCTCCTCACTGCTCATGGCCCAGTCCTCCTTTACATCATCCCCTTCCTCCTCCCCCTCACCCCCGGGGGTGTCAGGCCCAGGGGAAGCCAACACGGGCGCCTCCTCAGTTTGGGGCGTCTGGACGGGCGTCACCTCGGGAGACGGGCTTTGGGCTTCACTGGGCTCAGCTTCTGGAAAATGTCATCATGGGAGGTAAGTTAGCTGTATGAGCCTAATGCTTGTTTAACTTAGCTTAATTCACGAGCGGAAAGTGTCGTCCCAAATTAGCCTGTACATTTCGCACAGGCCTATCATGAACGACACTTTCCGCTTTTATGCAATGTTTCGCTTATAGGAAATCTCTTTTTAACAAAAAAAAAACAATTAAGGCAGAAAGAGTTGTCCCTGACTAGCCTGTGTCAACTGCACAGGCTCATGGCAATGACACTTTACCCTCATGCATTAAGCCCAGTTTTCCCAGAGCGAGGCTCGTATAAATGCATTCTAGTACTACATACATCCACTCATACATTCTAGTACTACATACATCCACTCATACATTCTAGTACTAAATACATCCACTCATACATTCTAGTACTACATACATCCACTCATACATTCTAGTACTACATACATCCACTCATACATTCTAGTACTACATACATCCACTTATACACTCAATCACAGTACTATAAGCACATGGCACAATGCTTAATTTGCTTAATATTAATAATCAAATGCAATATAAGTTAATGGGGCACATCCATTCACGACTAATTATGCAATCTGAAATTATATAATTACCCTTCAGCTTTCAACTCAACCTTCATTTTCATGTTATTCATCTAACAAAAATACCCTCTTTTCATAAATTTAAATTTGGCAAATAAAGTGTCTGATATAGAGCAACGGTCACAATTCTAGGCAGTTTAAGCTTAAAAATTTGTTTAAACAAGAGGGTTTAAGGCCCCATGGGGCCCACCTGAGACCCCCCGAGACATGATCTGAGCAGGTAGTGTTCACAAGGTTGCAGAACAGACTTAAAGGTAAACTGACACAACACCTGGCAACAATATTTGTTAACACATGATTGACTACAGATGACGCACAACAGACAAAAGGCCATCTCAAAAGCCTGCTATGAGCATGTTGTTCTTATTGCATACCTTGGGTCCCCTCCTGTTTTGGTTGAGGCTTCTTCTTTTTCTTGTCATATATGGGTCTCTTTTTCTTAACCTCATCTTTATCTTTGTTCTCTTCTTTTGTTGGGATTTCCAAGCCTAAAACATGTCTCACACACACACACGTAANCCCCCCCCCCCCCCCGCTGATCCCCCCCACACACACTGAGCCTCTCTAATTAACATTTAAATAGATTTTTAGCCCACCCCTCAAGAGACTCTACCTTCCTACCTTGGTCCTCTCTCATTAACATTAAATAATTACATACGAAAAAATAAATACCCCTGAGTGCCCCTCCAAACCCCCAGGTTTTTTTTTATCTCCCCACATTGAGCGTCTCTCATTAACATTTAAACAGTGAAATAAATACCCCATGGCTCCCCCAAATCCTGTAATTTTATCTATCCCCGTCTTGGACCTCTTTCATTAACATTTAAATAAATACCCCTTGCCTGACCCCTCCAACCCCCTGTGATTATATCTCTCAAACCTTGAGCTTCATTTATTCATATTTAACTTAATGCCATATGTACCCCCTCCCACCCCCAGTGACTTCATTCCCCCACCTTGAGCCTGTAGCATCTGTTGCAGCCTCAGCCTGTTCTGTTTCTCAGCCTTGGTCAGCAGTTTGCCCTCTTCCCTCATCCGCTCCTTGCGCGCTTTCTCCTTCTCCTTCTTACGTTGCTTCTTTTCCTCCTCAAGGCGTTTCTGAAAACAACTTCTTGTGAGATTAATTGAGCTGTGTTCTGTGAAAACTGGGCTTAATGCGTGTGCGTAAAGTGTCATCCCAGTTTAGCCTGTGCAAAACACACAGCCTAATCAGATACGACACTTTCTGCTTTTAAGGTATTTTTTGTTTAAAGGAAGTTTTAGCGAAAATCCAGTTTAAAAGTGTTGTCCCTAATTGGCCGGTGCTCACTGCACAGGCTAATCTGGGACGCCATTTTACCCACACACATTAAGAAAAGTATTCCAAGATCTAGGATCAATTTAAGATACCAGGATATTTTGTCCATTTAAAGCTCAATTCCCCAGCACAAGTAAAGACGGCAAATGACCTCTCTCAAAGGATAATACATACTCTTGACATCAGGACTGGTAACCGGGAAGCCCCTTACACTCTTCAATTGTAATAAAGTAGATTCCACTTAATTGAATATCAGATAATCAAATAATCCGGTTAATTGAATAGAAATTGAAAACAACAAACCATTTGCATCTCTTCCAATTGTAAAAACATCGCGAAATCTGATAGGAAATATGGCGAATTCTGGTTAATTGAATAGCCAATTATCCATTGCACACTATAAGACACGCTCCATTGAATGCCTTCGTTTTCATTTCACACCATGCATGAATGCAGCGTCTGTCAAGCGTCACATGACTAACAGGTGTAGTATGCCGGCCAAGTACAATGCAAACACTGGAGTCTCCGGTTAAAACTGACGCAAATCACAGTTTGCAGTCAGGCGCAAACTTTTGAATGCAAACTGTCGAGTAACACACTTCAACAGTTTGTTGCCTATTAGAAACAATTAAAGAGTTTGTTGCCGATACAAAATTTGTTATCAAAAACACCTCTATTGCTCATGTATTTTTCCTGGTCAAAAGCGCGAAAATTAGCATGGGTGTATACACTGTCATAGGAAAACTTTGATGCGAAGAGAATGNGTATGCCGGCCAAGTACAATGCAAACACTGGAGTCTCCGGTTAAAAATGATGCAAATCACAGTTTGCAGTCAGGCGCAAACTTTCGAATGCAAACTGTCGAGTAACACACTTCAACAGTTTGTTGCCGATTAGAAACAATTAAAGAGTTTGTTGCCGATACAAATTTTGTAATCAAAAATACACTTTCTAGCTTTAAATAAAAAGTCCACATGTATTTCCTTTGCCCCGACAAAAAGTGTGCAAAAACTATGCGGCAATGTACAGCGTCACGCCATACACATGTAAAGCATGTGTGTAATGATTTTTCCCATTGTATTGCTTACACGACGCTTACGCTAGCAACATCTATTGCTCATGTATTTTTCCTGGTTAAAAGCACGTGAAAATTAGCGTGGGTGTATACACTGTCGTAGGAAAACTTTGTTGCGAAGAGAATGCTGTATCTTTGACTTTACGCTCTTTTAGGTAGTTTATTATTGAAACAGATAATGTACTGTGTACTGATTTATCGAAAAATCTGGTCAAGACTGGATTTAATTTTGGTTATTGTGAAAACATGATCAGCAGTGTTAGACTGCGATGTTTTGACAAAAGAGATACGAATGTGCGAATGCAATAGCTTGCCGATATGGTCAATAATTACCGGTATTTATTAAGCAATGTATTTAACAATAAAGCTTTGAAATAGGTTAAAAACACGATAACATACACATATGTATATGATAAACAGTGATAACATTGGAAATATAACTGATTCCGTATAATTGAATACTACTGATAATTGAATATTCTGACATGACAAATGGGCTATTCAATTAAGCGGAATCTACTGTAATGTGATAATTTCCTATCAATTATTCCATGTGCCATTAATTTGTTGATGACCAAAACAATTTAACATCCAAACAACTGAGTTATGTTTCCAACGTTTAAACATGTGAATGAGCCTCGCTCTGAGATAATTGGTTTTCATGCATGTGGGTAGTGTCTTCCCAGATTAGCCTGTGCAGTCTGCACAGGCTTATCAGGGACGACACTCTCCGGTTTTATGACATTTTTGCGTTCAAACAAAGTCTCTTCTAAGAGAAAATCCATTCCAGGCGGGAAGTGTGGTCCCTGGTTAGCTTGTGCGGCAACACATGCTAATCTGGGACGAAACTTTACGCACATGCATTAAACCCTGTTTTCCCATAGCAAGGCTAATTCACATGTTGAAAGGTTGAAAATTTAGCTCAGTCTATGAGAAGTTTTACTGTTTTGTTCATAAAAAAAATAATGTCACATAGAAAAATTGATCGAAAATTGGGCCCACCTTCTCTGCCGCTGCTGCGATGGCCTCATCCTCTCTACGTATCCTCTTTATATACCCACCTTCTCTGCTGCTGCTGCGATGGCCTCATCCTCTCTACGTATCCTCTTTATATACCCACCATCTCTGCCGCTGCTGCGATGGCCTCATCCTCTCTACGTATCCTCTCGTCCTCCTCACGCTGAAGTCTCTCCTCCTCCTCCTTCTGACGACGCAGCAACTCCTTGATGGCCTCAACCTGGAATACACAGCAGTACAGACATGTAGTCATGGCAACAAACAAAACAGGCATGTTGACATGGTGGTCACTGGGATCTGAGCGGCTTTGCAAATAAAGCATGCGACAGTGTGACCAATAAGCCTTTATTTCACTGTGAGCCAATAAACCTCTGTTGATCATTGTGAATTGCAGTACTAAGACCAATAGGGAAAGAGATATGATTGCTCAAGCTAACCACTAGTCCCATTACACAACTTTAACATCAAAAGAACACAGCTGATGCATTCATATCATCTTATACATCAATGTTTTCATAGTTTTCATAGTCATCCACACAAACATGTTATGGTTGATTTTAAGTTTTAATTTAATAGTGATATTTGGTTTCATTTGGTTTCCACATTAGTATTTTAGACTACTCCTTCTGTAAGCATATCCTTACTATAAAAATATTCATGAAATACCTGAGCCTTTGACTTCTTGGGTTTCTTTTCTTCTTCCTTTTCTCCCTTCTTCTTTTTCTTCTTTTTCTTTCCTCCTTCTTCTTTGTCATCAGCCTCCTCTTCAGCTTTATCTTCTGCAGAATAAGTACACTTTATTTTTAATAACTGTCGGTCTCTTTGACTACACACATTATGAAGCTTAATCATAATGTTCGAATGAAAATTTAGCCCATGTAAACTATAACAGTCATTAAGATGCCAATACCCCTGCAATGGCTTACTTTAAAAAGTTCAAACGGTTTAGTATTATTCAAATTAATGTCATAATTTTGTTGTTTTCTACATTTATCACACATAAAGACAAAAGGATTCAGGCTAATCTATTGTATCAATTGCCTATATTCAAGGGCACATAACACAACAAACAGTTCGGCATGCACAAAAATAACGTCTTGCACATGTGCATTATGCAAACAAACACTCCTATGAAGTTGTGTTTCATGTACAATTATGTCAGTCTCCAAAATATGTGTTGTGTTCTGAGAAAACCGGGCATAATGCTTGTGCGTAAAGTGTCGTACCAGATTAGCCTGTGCANACCCCCACCCCAAACTTAGTATGTGGACGTATAATTTACATATGACACACATTTTTCTTAGACAGCATTAAAGTAGAGATAAAGTTTTGACTGGTCACATGGATAAGATTTGAAAATTTTAGTTAGTATTCTTAAAAAGTATGGAGGACACTGTTGTAACAATATAAGGTTAAGCAAGCATCTATGATTATGTTAGAGCTCACCAATATTTTATTTTTTTCCCGTTCTATTTATCTTATTTTCCTGGTCAATAGGTTTGTGTGTGGGTCGAGGACATCCCACTCCACACCGTACAGAGTTTACAAGCAATATATGCATATTAACGCACATTTTAAAACTTGTATAGCTCACCAATATTAACCTGGGACTGACCTTAATGCATGAATATATTAAAATACTTTTACATTGAATACATTATTTTCTGTACTAGAAGCCATTAAAATTGATTGAAGCTTAGCTCACTAAGTATACTGTCATGTTTAGGCCAATGGAATTCACCAGTGCCAGCTCAATGTTGTTGAGTTATAAATAAACCATATTTGTTTACATAAATAAAAATAAGTTTGCCCCATATGCTTGTTTAAATATATGATTCCCAACTCAGTAACGTACCAGTGTTTGGCGTTGCAGTGTTTGGAGTGACAGTTTCTGTTGCCATGGTTTCAGGCGTGGCCTCCCTGTCATCTGCTACTTCCTTGGTCTCTTTCTTGGCCACCTGCTTCTTTTTCTGCTCCTGTTCACGAGTAAAATTATATGAGCCTCGCTCTATGAGAACCGGGCTACATGCAAGTGCGTAAAGCGTCGTCCCAGATTAGCCTGTGCACCGTCAATTCAGGGACGAAACTTTCCGCCAAGACTTGATCTTCGTTTAGAAGAGACTTCCTTTAAATGAAAAATTCCATAGAAGCGGAAAGTATTGTCCCAGATCTGTGATGATACTTAACGCTCATGCATTAAGACCTGTGTGTTCACAGAGCGGGGATAAATCCATGTTTGATAAATGATGAATGAACATTGTTTATTTAAAATAATAAAATAATGATGGTTTGTTTGTTTTGGCTTTCTGCATGCAAACTTGTATGTGGTATATGTTAACTCTAAAAAGATACTGACGCTTGCACAAGTGATCCAAACAATTACAATTACAGGGAACTTCTTTAGCTCAAGGTCGCACATGAATTACAGAAAATACAGTTCTAGTGTAATTCATCTGCTTTGTTGTAAGTATTTTTCTATTTAACATATAATCATGAGGACAAAGACAATTTAATTAAAGTAAAAAGTTTTCAAATTTGTTAATAAAATTCTGCAAATTGACATATTTCGAGAACGCAACAACTTGATCAGTTCCCGCCTATCACAAGACTTGCCTATAAACAGTGCATGTGTAGTCCAGCACTCTACCAACCGAGTTAGCTGGCCAATGCTGAATTTAGTGGAGAGAACTTGCAATGATGCCTACAGGTTAGTGTAAGATAAATGTCTCCCATATGGGCTGTCAGTTGTAGTGGCAGCCATTGTGTGAATACGTCTTTTGTCACTGTGAACTTGACCTTTGACCTAGTCACTTGAAAATCAATAGGGGTCATCTGCCAGTCATGATCAATGTACCTATGAAGTTTCATGATCATAGGCCTAAGCGTTCTTGAATTATCATCCGGAAACCATCTGGTTGACGGACGGACCGACCTACCGACATGTGCAAAACAATATACCCCCTCTTCTTCGAAGGGGGCATAAATATTACAAATGTACTAATACTAGACAAAAATCATAGATCAAGTGTGTATCATATTGACCTACCAGTTTCTTCTGTTTCTCCCTCTCCTTTTTCTCTTTCTTCTTCTGTGCAGCAGTTTTCACAGTGCCTCCTTCCTCCTCTTCCTCACCCTCCCCAGCCTTCTCTTCTTCCGTTTTCCCTTTGTTCTTCTTCTTCTTTTTCTTCCTTTCTTCCTCGTCCTCATTTTCCAAATCTTCCATGGTTACGACCTTTGGTTCGACCTTTACAACCTCAACAACACTGTCCACTGTGGCGTCGTCAGCCTCCACATCTTCCTCTTCCTCCTTTTTCTTATTTCTTGCTTTCTTTTCCTTCTTTGTCTCCTTGGGTTTATCTAGCTCTGCCAGGAGTGCGTCCACATCTTCCTCCGCTGCTGTTTTCTTCTTTTCTTTTCCTCCTTTCTGCTTCTTTTCATTCTTCTTCTTCTGCTGTTGTTTCACAGGTTCCTGCTTTTCTTCCTTTTCCTCCTCACTGTGCTCACTCTGCAAACAACACAAAACAACAAAAATACATATGAACCTCGCTCAGTGAAACAGGGTTTAATGCATAAGCGTAGTGTCTTTCCAGATTAGCGTGTGCACAGTCTGCACAGGCTAATCAGGAAAGACACTTTCTGCCTAAACTGGATTGTCATCAATAACAGTCTTTAAAAAAAATCTAATAAAAGCGGAGAGTGTCGTCCCTGAGGAACCTGTGCAGACTACACAGGCTTATCTGGGACGACATTTAACGCACATTCATTAAACCCCCTTTTCACAGAGCAAGGCTCATATTATACTTAAATTAAATGCAAACAAGGCTCTGAAAGCATTGCAAGCAATACATAAGTCCCCTACCAAATCCAAACAACTTTGAGGTATTGAGAAGGAGGATACATGCAAAACGCTGTCGCCTTATGGTAGTTATTTGTGGTAAGATATATTAAAATTGCATGATGATTGTCAAAGTTACAACCCGAACACGGACAAGCTGTTTCATTGCCAAACTTGACCTTTGACGTCTAAGTGTGACCTTGACCTCAGAAGTAGGGAGAGAGGTTTTACACACGAAATGCTGTCCCCTCTTGGTGGTCACAAGTGGTTCGTTATTTTAAAATAGCATGACTTATGACCGTCCAAACAAGCTCATTTATGGCCAACTCTGACATTTGAGGTAGGGAGATGAGTGTTACATGGGACATGTCTTCTTATGAAGGACTGCATTTCTGCCCAGTTTTTTTTAAATATATCAATATAAGGCAAAGATATGTCTGAGACATGAATTTTCAAGCTGTTTTATGGCCAAATTTGAAATCTAAGTGTGGCCTTATCGTTTGGGGAAGAGAGACGGTTGTAACACATGTCATGATGGTAGACATGTGTGCAAAAATATTTCAAATTCAATCAATTTATGGCAAATTTATTGATAATATAGTATATTTTGCAAAGAAGTAAAAATTAACAGATGTACAGACGGACAGTGCAACTACTAAATGCCGCCTTCTTCGAAGGGTTTCATAAAAATGTTTTATAAAACATTAACCCTTTGAGCGCTGGAACCGGATTTTGAAGGCCTTTGCAAACAGTTTGGATCCAGATGAGACGCCACAGAACGTGGCGTCTCATCAGGATCCAAACTGTTTGCTATTCTGATAGTATTCTTTGAAAAAAAATCAAAGAAAATGCTAATTTTAGAAATTTAGCAGACAACATTTTAGCAGACGACAAATTTCCCAGCATGCAAAGGGTTAA